>CAUYON010105645.1:0-54464 GCA_963573935.1 Arctocebus calabarensis
TAGAGGAAATCAGACTATTGATAAAAAAACTTTCTTAAGCTAAAAGAAATACCAGAGTGTGAAGACTGAAAAGGGCTAAACATGTTTTAGGACATGTTAATATAAAGTATCACATATCATTCCATCATGATGAGTTTTTGAATTATGAAGATAAAGAAAAACAAAATAAAACAGACCTTATAAGCATTCAGAAAGGAAATAAAAAGACAATAACACCTAACTTTGAAAGCAATGAAAGAATCAGTCTGTCTTCGGATTTCTCCAGAAGCAGACAGAAGGCCAGGAAGAGTTCACAACAATAGAGTATTCACATTAAAAGATTACGATCTGAGAATTTGATTCAATCAAGTTATAATTCATGTATGACAACCCAGAAACACATTCTCTGATATGTGCAAGTTAACAAAATGTGTTATCACACACTGTTTTTAAAGAATTACTTGTAGACATATGCTGTGCTACAATTCTGAGTTTAAGAACGAGGGCTGGTGAAGGGTTTTTGTAAAATGTATTGTTTCTAAGGTACTTAAAATATATTTACTTAAACTCCCACGAAACTCTGGAAAGCAAGCAGCTGATGAGATTCGTGGCCTCTTTATTTAAAGAAACTAGGACTGAGACAGTTAAATGATGTGTCTCAAAAATCCAAATCGAATCAGGGCTTGAATCTTCTAATTCTTCATGTAGAGGGCACAAATTATCAGATCAGCATTGCCTCTTTATGTTTTGATTTAATTTTAGGAAGTTTCTGTAATAAAAATAAGAGGGAAAAAAGAGGAAATTGGCTTGAAGGGTTGACTATGCTTAAAATAAATTCTTCTTTCTTTCCCAGGACTATGGGAAAGTCCTATGTTTCATTAGAAGCTTCCTTTAGATTCCTCTAACACTGTCAACTACAACAGGGAAAGACTTTTTTTTCATGTATACATTAATTTATGGGGTACAATATGCTGATTTCATATAGAATTAGGAACGCTTACATCACACTGGTTAATATATACCTCATCTCCTTTGCTTAGTTATTGTGTTAAGACATTTATATGCTATACTAATAGATCCAACATATACCCTTGCATTATGCACCATAGATGTGATCCCACCATTCACCCTCCCTCGTTCTGACCTCCCTCATCCCTTCTCACCCCCCCCCCCCGCTTCATCCTGGGTCATAGTTGTGATCTATTCTTCAGAGGAAAGTGTGAGTGATTGTAAAGAGGTTTCCTACTAGTCCTGAGTACATTGAATATTTTTTCTTGCATTCTTGAGATACTTTACTAACTGTCAAAAGACTTTCAACAGGAAGGGGTTCTTACTCTTATTATGTGCCAGACACTTTTCTAGTCACTGGGGTTTAAGATGCAGAGAAATGAACGAGGCAAAATCATGTGCTCACGTCTCCTGTCACCAAGAGTCAGAGGACAGGAAATGGCCCTGCTAAGACAACAGCGAAGGGCACACTCTCCGTCTCTGCTAATTAACATGCCCCATCTTAATATGAAGGGACAACCTGGGACACCAGGCACAAGGAAAACCAAAGCCACGAAAGATGAACAAATGGATAAACTGATGATGCAGAAAATGGAAATCATTCAGGGCACAGAACAGAAGCACTCTGAATAAAAAGTGCCCTTAGAAAATTTTAGAAAGGAAACAGAAAAATTGCATGCTCTTACAAATTAAAAATATAAATTAGGCTCGGCGCCTGTGGCTCAAGAAGCTGAGGCACCAGCCACATACACCTGAGCTGGCGGGTTCGAATCCAACCCAGGCCCGCCAAATGACAATGACGGCTGCAACCAAAAAATAGCCAGGCGTTGTGGCGGGCGCCCGTAGTCCCAGCTACTTGGGAGGTGGAGGCAAGAGACTCGCTTGAGCCCAGGAATTGGAGGTTGCTGTGAGCTGTGATGCCACAGCACCCTATCCAGGGTGACAGCTTGAGGCTCTGTCTCCAAAAAAAAAAAAAAATCTATATCTGTATCTATATCTATATCTATATATCTTAAAGCAAAAGTAAAAGAAGGGATAGGAGGTAAAGTGGAAGAAGTCTCTCTGGACACAGCAAAGATGGAAAGTATGACAGAAAAAAGAAAGAGGAAAGAGGCCTTTCAAAAGGCCCACCATCTGATTAACAGTTGTGGTCTTAGTGGTGTAAGTGTCTCTGCGGTGGTGGTGGTTGTTGTTATTGTATATATATTAATAAAATTAACAGCTAATATTTGTTCAGGATTTTCATTGTGCTAAAACCTAGCTGCGGTCCTAACCCATAATGTCCTATCATTTTTTTTTAATGGAACAGAGAGGCTAGACCAGAGAAATATTTAGGAGGCAAATGGCTATGACGTGGTTATTGATTGCATTTAGTTGTGGGGAAGAGAAAAGTAGTCAAAATTGGGTGATAGGATGCCAAAAGCTGAGATCAAAGTTCAAAAGTAAATGTTAGTTTGGGGAGAAGTAAATTGGTTCAATTTTTTTTTTTTTTTTGAGACAGAGCCTCAAGTTGTCACCCTGGATAGAGTGCCATGGCATCCACAGCTCACAGCAACCTCCAATTCCTGGGCTCAAGCGAGTCTCCTGCCTCCACCTCCCAAGTATCTGGGACTACAGGCGCCAGCCACAACGCCCGGCCATTTTTTGGTTGCAGCCACCATTGTTGTTTGGCGGGCCCAGGCTGGATTCGAACCCACCAGCTCAGGTGTACGTGGCTGGTGCCTTAGCCTGTGGAGCCACAAGCGCCGAGCCGAATTGGTTCAATTTTAACACGTTGCTTTGAACACCAAAAAGGCACCTGAATGGATAAAATTAAGAGATGTTTGTACCTATGAGTTTGAAGCTCAGAAAAAAGGGGCCAGTGAGAGATTTAGGAATCACTGGAGTGGACATACTTGCTCCAAGAGCATCTGAGCCCAGGTCAAGGAGAAGGGAGCCCAAAGTGAGCCCGGAAGGACACACTCAGTGAGCAGGGACTGAGACAAGAATGGGGAGACCGTCATGGTACAAGAACGTTTTGGAGAGGAAATGGTCAAACAGGGAAACAGACGCACTGAAATTTTCTGTATAGGGATCATTGGCAATATTTGTCAGAACAATTTTAATGACATTCTGGGAGAACTGTTGAAGAATGAATAAAGAATGAATTCTCCTGTTGCTCACCTGCCCCATGCTTAGAGTGAATTAGTGACACCAATGAAAGCAGATATTGTAAGACTGAAAGAGAAAATGTTCAAAGAGTATTTAGAAAAGTGCCGGGCACACAGAACAAGCTTATCAAATATCCAGTGTGTTATAGCGATTGAGTGCACAAATTTGGTCCTGGATAAACTTGAGTTTGCAGTCTAGCTGTACCACTGTATAGTTGTATAAACTTGGACCAGTCACTTTTTTAAATACATTTTCTTCTTTCTTCCATAAAATAGGGAGTGGAGAAACAACTACCTTATAGAACAATTTCCAGGTGTTGTACATTATTTTTTCCTATAATGAATGGTTTGTTAATCTTTAAATCTTTGTGTTGTCATCAGACTGAACTCTTACAACATAAATTGATACTGTTAGGGTTTATTTTGGTCACACAATGGTGAATACAATTTGTTTTAATATTGGTTTTTGTTTGTTTTCTCACTAGGTCTCTTTTCCCTGGATAAAGGGTAGCAAGCTAGGCTTTGCATGTCTTTGCCTTGGGGGCTTCTCCAGGGCAGACTCTTCCCCAAAGTGGAAAAGGCAATGGTGGCTATCTGACCTGGGGGTAGGGGGAGAGGTCAATGGACTGGACATGGCCATGGGAAGGGGAGAGGTGAGTGGGAGGCTGGCACCCCTCTCACGAGAGAAGTGGAGGCCTGCAGGAGGCTGGACAGGACCAAGGGAGGAGGCTGCAAGGCTTCAATGTCATCAGCCAGATGACACTGGTTCCCAGCACCAGCCATTGGGGACCCAGGAAATTTTGGAAAGGGGGAGGACAAAAAATCTTAACAGAGGTTAGATTTCTCACTGGTTTGTATTGATGTGAGAACTTACTAGAGGAATGCAATGTGTCTCGGACATGAAGTTGTCCCCTAGAAAATCATTCCTGCAGCATGCTTAGACCATCAATCAAGAAAGAAAGGTATTTTTTGCTCCCCTTTGTTGAGTTTTGCTCATTATTTTTATTTCTTGCCTTACGACATTGACTAGAACTTGAAAAATGATACAAGTCCTCCTAGTTAAGAATGAGGAACAATTTAGCCCTGACCTGCACAGACCAGGTGGGAAGAAAGAGTCTAGGTGAGAGAGACAAGCCCTCTCACCCTCAGCACGACTCAGTCCCTTCTCCCCCGTCCCAGATATCTGATGTAGAAAAAACTGGAGACTGATGCTCATGGGCTAGGATATGGCAAATTGAAGGCTCATGGTAGGAACTAAATGCAATCACAGAAATATGAAGTAAATTATCTATCCTGACCATCTGTGAGTGTTGATTAAGATTCATCCCCATTCTTACTCTGGTATTTTGGGAGGTTTTTACCTTGTGGGATATCCTCACGGGAGCAGGTATGACAAGAACCAGTGCTAACCTGGCGCTCCTAAGCTTAAAAATTTTTCATCTTTGATGACCTTCATTAAAATGTATTTGCTCACACCAGTAAAAGGACACTTAGAAGTTTTCTCCTGGTGTGAGAAATGAGTCTGGCCCATGCCATAGATGTTGTGTCTGATGTATGAAAGTTCAAGGCAAATTAATGTTTGCTTGACACTGTTTAGCACCATCCCAAATTAAGGCCTGACAAGGATCTGTCCTTTTCCAGGAATTCCATCCAGTGGCCTCTGTGCCCCTCCCTTTTCCTCCCTTCCACTGAACCTCTTCCTCCCACTGAACCTCTTCCTAAAGTCTCCTTTTCTGCTGTAAATAAGCTGCCCACTCTTAGTTTTTAATCCCAAGTGCTCGCCTTGCCATCGTATCTTCTCTGACATTGAGTCCTCCAATCAAGCAGGCTTACCTTCCTGCAGCTCCCAGATCTGGGAGACATGGATGAGGATGGGGGTGGGTAAGGGCCACTAAGGACTCTCACCTGCCACCCACTGCTGCTCCAAGCAAGATGGCAACAGAGCTTGGTGTTGGACGGCCTGGGCTTCCCCATCAAGCTGCCTGGATTGAAATCCCAGCCCCATCACTGTACATCCTAGGACAGTTATTTTGGTCTTTCTGAGCTCCAATGGCTTCATCTGCAAATGGCAATAAAAAGAAAATCTATTTCAAAAGGTAGTTCAAAGAGGATATTACACATTCTCCCGCTCTGTACCATGCCTAGGGGAGATGGGTGGTTGATCATCAATAACAGTGCGTCACCTTCATCACACTTCCTCCCTCATATAAAACCCATCATGATGTCATGACACTTTGGCTAGCCATAGTACATCTTCTGTGCCCAACACGCTGCCCCACATGTTTTATTCATTCAACCTGCTCTTATAGTCCTTTGAATGAGTCCTTAATACCAAGGACTTTCACAAGCACTCCGCCTAAGAAACACATCTATGGTCACATCCTGTTCTGTTTCACTGTCCACAAGGGTTAGTCCTCTGAGATGGTAATCTTCAATATCCTACTCTCAGAGGAGAACCACTTCTGTGTCAGCTCTCCCCAGACCCCTCCAAACATACCAACTCCATGAACACCTCTGACCCCTGGATGAGGAACTACCCGGTGCTTACTGGCTTCATTTTTATTGTCACCAAGTTGAGATTCCTGAGTGTAGCTACCAGTTTCTTTCTCTCTGTTCTTTTTATTTTTGAGGCAGAGTCTCACTTTGTCACCCTGGTAGAGTGTGGTGGCCTCATAGCTCACCGGAACCTCAAACACTTGGGCTTGAGCCATCCTCTTCCCTTGGCCTCCCAAGTAGCTGGGACTACAGGTGCCCACCACAACGACCAACTAGTTTTTCTATTTTAGTAAAGATAGGGTCTCGTTTTTGCTCAGGCTGGTCTGGAATTCCTGAGCTCACCCACTTCAGCCTCTCAGGTGTGATTAGGGGTGTGAGGCCCACCCTCACCCCCACCTGGCCAGTTGGAAGTTTCTTTAAAGACACTTTCTCTTAGCCCCACTCTTGGCTGTGCCTTTCTGGCTCCTGCTTTCCCAGACCCTGACTCCAGCTCACTCTCCCCGGACTGTCCCCAATGTGTAGCTGGTCGCAATAGCTACATCTCCAGCATTCAGTCAGCACACATGGCCAGTGGCCGCTCATGGCACTGCACCAATTACACAATATTTTCATGACTGCAGAAAGTTCTACTGGGCAGCAATGCTTTGTCTGAACAATGGATGTTCTCTCTTCTACACTTTAGGATGTTCTCTCTTCTACACTTTAGGATGAAGAACACTTCTATGTGACTAGGTGTGGTGGCTCACGTCTATAATCCTAGCACTGTGGGAGGGGTTGAGGCAGAAGGGTTGCTTGAGCTCATGAGTTCGAGACTAGCCTGAGCAAGAGCAAGACCCTATCTCTACTAAAAATAGAAAAACTGGCTTGCTGTCGTGGCAGGTGCCTGTAATACCAGC
Organism: Arctocebus calabarensis; assembly: GCA_963573935.1. Taxonomy (NCBI): domain Eukaryota; kingdom Metazoa; phylum Chordata; class Mammalia; order Primates; family Lorisidae; genus Arctocebus; species Arctocebus calabarensis. Next base: position 6,530 of record CAUYON010105645.1, read on the forward strand.
TACTTGGAAGGCTGAGGCAAGGGGATTACTTGAGCCCAAGACTTTGAGGTTGTTGAGCTGTGGTGACACCGTGGCACTCTACTCAGGGAGACAGAGTGAGACTCTGTCAAAAAAAAAAAATAGAGTACTTTTGGATAATAGAACAATTATGTGGTTGGATGCCCCTTGAAACCTCAGTGCAAGAAATCTCAGTAGTGTTTGAGGATGCCTGGAGGCGTTCTGAATTATCATGATCGCCTGCCTTCCTCTCACAATATTTCTACTGTCTCCTAACACCATCCTGAAAATTCAATTATGCTAAAAAGCTATTAATTCCCCAGTCAGTTATAATCATTTTCCTATAGACCTCTTATTTTTTTCTTTCTGCTTAAGGCCAATCCTTCCATTTAGGCATAGGATGAATTCATCAGCCAACAAATATTTACTGAGCAGCTACTACATGCCAGGTACAGTTTAAAGGGATGAGAGGTAGCTGTTAACTGTAAACAGCACCATATTTCTACCTTCATTTGTGTGTTATCAGTTCGACAATAAGCAAATATCTCAGGTGGTAATTAAGTATAATGGAGATAAATAATATAGGCTGGGAGTTAGGGTGTACTGGGGTGGAATTCATTGCTCTTTTATACTGAGTGCTCCAAAGAGGCCTTATTGATTTGTATGGAGACAACCGACAAGGAACAGGGAGTGTGCTGTGGGATCATCTGGTGAACACTGATGACAGTCCTGGCAGGGGAATGTCAAGAGCAAAGGCTCTGGGGCATACACGAGCTCAACTATTGAACGGCTAGCGGGGGTGGGGGGGGATGGTGTGGGAGGATGTAGAGAGTCAGGAGCAGCAGAGAAGCAGCAGGTGGGGACACAGCCAGGTCACACGGCTCCTTTTTGGACACAGTGAGGGGTGAGTGAGTGTAGGGGCCATCAGAGGGTATTCGTATAAGAGCAATCTCACCGGATGTGTTTTTGAAGGCGTCATTTTGGTGTTGGATTATCAAGGATGGACGTAAGAAGACATAGCAGGAGGCTATTGCGATAATTCTGGTACGCTGGCGAGTTCAGGCCAATGGGGATGGCAGGTTGGCCAGAGTTCCAGGGATGGATGCAGGAAGTGCTCTGAACCTGAGTCTATTTTGAAGACAGTCCCTCCTTCCCTCCCACTGCAGGAAACTTGCTTCTCCACCTCCTCTTGAACCATTAAAAGATCCTTTTTTACTGGCTCATTTCTCTCAGAAGAGAAACCTGCTTCCGTCTCTTCTATCTTAAAACTGAAAAGGCCTTGCTCTCCACCCTCCATGCCTCCATCTCTGGTCACCAATCCGCTTCTTCTTCACCATGTTGGACAGTGTGGTCCAGAATGGCTGCGTCGCCTCAGTCCCTCATCTCCTTCTCCACCCACGGAAATGCATCCCCTCGTGAGGAGGACCATCCGGGCAGGCTGGAGCCAGCACTGATTTGAGGACTGTCACATCCATGGGGCTTTTCTGTCTGTGCCTCCCTTGACCGTCCTGCGTCATCCAACCCTCCAAAGCTCTCTCTTTCTTGGCTTCCTTGACAACACCCCCTACTTGCTTTTCTCCTACACATCCGACTCCTTCTCAACATTCCTCACAGCCCTATCTTCCTCCACTCACCTCTTCACTGAGAGGGTTCCCAAGACTCTGCCGTGAAGTTTCTAACTCTCTGCTCTCTCTGGATGGGAAGAGCTGCTGTAAAGAATAGAATTTCAAATGACGATGCCTCAGAATCAACCCAAGTCTATTTTGCACTCAAGTAATAATAATAGACAATGAATGTCCTTAGTCTATGGGACTTTAGATAGAATTGAAATTCTAACTCAGTGGTCTACATACCGGCTATCAGATACCAAAGTGAGGGTAATGTAGACCACTGCCATGGAATCTTTCGAGTATTAATAGATATCTGAGAATAGACTCCATGATCATAAAAGTCTTCATGGTCCTAGAAAGACTCTGGGAGATGCCTTTAGGAAAAGTACCTTCCAGATGGGAGTTCCATCTCCCCCAAGGCGATAGGGTTAACCTTCTTCCTTTTTATGAGATAACATAAATGTCAATAGCATGTCCTGCATTTGGGGGGCGCCCTGCACACTGATCCCAGAATCCTGCCTGAAAGAATGTAAATTGGTCTATGGTAAGACAGAGGATGGAAGGGCGAAGGAGCAACATTTGTGAGGAAACCATCGTAACCCCACCAGGAGTGAGGCAGAAATGCATGAGTTTCTCGTGGACTTAGTGTGGGCTGTGTGGGAGGGAGGACAGGCGTGAAACTGGCTTAGGCCCTGCCCGAGAGGACAGCCAGGGAGGAGGATGTGTCCACAGAGAGAGTCTGTATATAAGAGACTGCAGGGAAGCACGGCTGGAGGGGGAGCCGCTGTCCACACACAACAGCTGCAGAATCAAGGACCCAGTTAAAAAAAAAATGAGCCAGGTGTAAGAATCTGCCAGGTTTGGAGTGCATGAGGGCATTTTAGTTCTCTCTAAGTTTTGTTACTGGTAGTATAAGCTTACCTCCAAGGATGAAGGAGTGGTGGGTTTTTTATAGGTGAGAAAAGAAAATAAAGGGTCAGGTGCGGTGGTTCCCGCCTGTAATCCTAGCACTCTGGGAGGCTGAGTGGGTGAATTGCCTGAGCTCAGGAGTTGGAGACCAGCCTGAGCCACAGTGAGACCTCGTCTCTAAAAATGGCCGGATGTTGTGGCAGGTGCCTGTAGTCCCAGCTACTTGGGAGGCTGAGGCAGGAGAATTGCTTAAGCCCAAGATTTTGAGGTTGCTGTGAGCTGTGAGCTGTGAAGCCACGGCACTCTACCAAGGGCAACATAGTGAGACTCTGTCTCAAGAAAAAAAAAAAAAAAAAGAAAGAAAGAAAGAAAGAAAATGAGGAACTAAAACAGTAAATGTGACAGGATGAAGAAGAATAAAATACATAGAACAGGATAAAAGAAAAGGTTACAGATTGCAACATCTTTCTAACCCAGTTAGTTTCAAAGCCAGGGAAGAAGCTGAACCCTAAAAGCTATTCCTCCAACAGAAAAGGACATGACTCCAAAGTGGCAGAACATCACCCCAGCTGCAGCATCCCAGGAAAGCTCCCGCCCATGGCCTTGGCTCTTGTCCTAGGCTTTGGAGATCATCAGCACCCAGCCCCTGCTGCAAAAGATGCTCAGGGAGGGGAAAGGAGGACAGATGTGCACACATCTATACTATTGGGGGGGCAAACGGGAGTCTTGCTAACCCATTCAAAAATGAGTTAACAGAAAAGAATAAAACAGCAACATAAGGCTGATGAATAAATTCTGCACCTAACAAGAAGGAACTGAGCAAAAGAGCAAAGAAAGAGGAAGAGCACACTTAAAACTTAAAGCACCTTTAAGTCAACAAGTTACTTACATAGTCAAGAAAATTTGAGAAACACGTGCCGAAGAATGCAATAGAAGAAAATGTGAGATGAGAAACGAGCTCTCCATTTCCGGAAGGATATAAACCATAATTTTGTTTTTGGTTTTCTTTGGATAATTACATTTTAAGGCCTCTCCATCCCTTCCCTGTTTGCTTTCCTCTCTTCTGTTTCTTCTTTTTCTCTTTCTTCCACCTTTTTGTTTTTCCCTCATGGAATTTGCACCTTAGAAATAAACATTTATTATTTTCATAATAAGAAAAATAGTTATTTTAATTAAAAATACGGCTTAATGATAGGCTATCATTAAATGATAAACTTTGCTTAACTACAGGTAGAGAAAGCTAGAATTATCTACAGCTGTTATAAAGCCCTGGCACTAGGACACAATATTTTAATCAAGATAACTGTTGGGTGTGGACTTGAGTTAGACACATAAAAAGACCTAGGATAAGAAAGAGCTAGAGTTTAAAGAACAACATTAAAACTTGAAAAAGTTGTGAATGGAAAGGGATGGAAAACTTAACAGATAAAAGATCAATGGAATGAATTATAGCGCTTATGTTCGTACACATTCAATTGATGAGAAAAATGGCATTCTAAAGGAAGAAATTCATAAACACTGCTGATTCAATTTTTAAAAACGAAATTTTAAAGTTATAGCTTATTCTTCCTAATTCTATTATATGCAAAATTCCAGATAATTGGAAGGCCAAAAATATTTAGAGGAAAATATAGATAAATATCAGTATGATTTTCTGATGGAGCAGCCTCAGCATAAGAAAAAGATTCCAAGAATATTCTACATAAAAATGCAATTTTTCTTCTGGTCTGAAACACTATAAACAAAACTAAATGGCTAAGAACAAACAGGAAAAAAATTACAATGATCTATAGCAGACAGTGGTTAGGGTCCTTAATATAAAACGGAGTTCTCATTCATAATAAAATATATTCTAACATAGAATATAAATTTATGTGTAATGAATTTCATTTAAAATATAACAGTATTTGAATGGAGTTCTTATTAATAAAAGAGTTGAACAAGGGACATACACATAGTGAACAGTAACTTAAAAGAAAGTCCCACAGAATGGAAAATAAAATGTTTTACTTAATAAATAATTTTAAAATCCAAATCAAAACAAAGCATATACTATATCTGGCAGGAAGCAGGGAACTATTATGACATCCAGGCCAAAACACAAGGAGCATTATTGGTTGGAATGTAAATAGGTAACAACTTTTAGGAGGGCAGTGGGTAATACAAATGAAGATGTTAAATATGTCCACATTCTTGGATCCAATAACTCAACTCATAGGCATGTATCTTAAGGAAATAACCGTAGATTCAGTGAAAACTATAAAAAAGATCTCCGAAAAACTACTGATAATTACAAAATCTTGTAAATGACTTCTAAATACAGTAACAGTGGACTGGAATAAAAATAGAGACACACATATTTAATAGTTCGTTCTATCAAATATTTAATGAATATATTAATAGTCATTAACATTTTCAAGGAATACCTTGACCAATGAAAATAACATACAATGATAGGTGAAAACATCAATATACATAATTATATTACAGTTTTGCAATTTGGTTTTATAGATCCCCTACAAAATTTTTAACAGTGATCATTTCTGAAAGAAATGTGTGATTTGCAGTTTTTGTACTTACTGTCTACATTTTATACACACAATGTTTATTACTTTTTAAATCGGGATGGATCTCATCTTAAAGGCAACGATTTTGGTGTTGGGAGTGGAGGGCATCAGAGGGCAGGTGCATCGTGGCTACTGCACAGGGATTCTTTCTATACAGATGCACCAGAAGAGGGCGCCTCAGCCTATTCCCACAGGCACACAATAGCTGCATCTGCTGCCTGGGATGTTCCTCAGCTCTGTAGGATTCACTTTTCCTGTTGGGAACATGACTTTTCTGAGTTTCTCAGAAATTTCCATAGAAGGAGGATATGCAGTTGTTAATGCTCCCCCCCACACACACCCCCTATGAGAGCTTCCTCTCATGCAATCACATCCTAACAAACACTCGGTGTTGATGACTTGTGCCTGGTTACCCTAAAGGATTGATTTGATGACCAACAAACTGTACCTGAATCCTACTTTGCTTCTTGAAAAGTATGGCATTCTCCATGGGAGCAGTTAGGGGTCAGCAGATACCCTGGTGTCCTTTGTTGTGTAAAGGAAGCTTCCAACTTGGAAATCCTGAAGCTGCTACATATTATCGTTTTATTTTCCAAGTGACATGGTCTGGCAGTTCCATTTTGGGAAGCCAAACATCTCACCTAGTAGAATGGTTATAATTCACTACTAAACAAAGGCAAACCCGAGTAATAAATTAGCCTGTATAATTACTGTACTCTGCATCAGCCGAGTCAGTTTCATCATTATCTAAATATTATAAAGCCCTAGCCTTTTCTTTTGGCCTATCATTCTGTCTTTCACACACACCTAAGTACGCTTTATTTTGACTCCTTAATATACCCTCAGGATGGAAATGCAAGGAAGGGGATGAGTGAAGACGTCTATAAAATGGCTTCTGCTAGGGCCTCAACATGATGGTTTAAGAGGATGAAGTATAGCTTGGCCTGTAGTAAAAACGTTTGTTTTTCCTGATGCATACAACATAATGGGATACTCCTTTAGCAAACACACACACACACACACACACACACACAGAGCTAATAAAAAGCATGAGAATTTTACCTATTGACAAAGAACCAGAAACACGACGCTGAGCTCTTGAGAATCTTTGAACTGCTGTGTTCTTTTGGTTTTGATCATTTGCCTTTTCAATTTCAGAAGTTCCTTATGGGATAAATAGCAGTAGGTGTGGACAGTGAACCACAAAGACGTGGACTGCCTTGTAACTTTCCAGCCAGTGACAGAGCCAAATGCATCGTTGGGTCTCCCCAGGACTAGTCTGCCCACATTTCCAAAGTCCAGTTCAGCCAACGAAACTTTCAAAGAAAAGGAAGAGAAATGACACCAGTAAGCAGCATTTACTATGGACCGGGCACGTTCCGTGTGCTTCACATGATTTGATACCTTTATCCCTTAGGACAATCCTATCTCCGAAGGAGGTGCTAATGTTATCAGCATTTACTAACTAACTGAGTCACTCCAAGGGTTCTAAATCCTGACTTTGAATCCAGGCAGTCAGCCTGCAGACAAAGGACTGACTTTGACACACATCCAATCACAACCTTCTACCCTGTGTTCAAATGGTGTTTCCCACCCCCCAGGACCCTGGGGGGCAGGGCCTGGGCCCTCAGTCACAAGGAGGCCATATGTGGCTGCACTTATCGGAATCACTTAGGGTCCTCTCCAGCCAGGGCCACCACCACCAGGGCCAGGAGGAGCAGAGTTATTTGGGATGCTATGGTTCCAAAGCTCACGAAAAAGCTATTCCTCAGGACACTCCTTCTTAGGACAAGGACCCTTAGTGAAATTTGGCTTTTCTGGACCTCCATCTGAAGAGCTAAGCTTTTCTTTGGGAGTTTGAATTGAAGGTTAGGGATGATTGCTCAGAGAGGGAAAGTGTGAAATGGTAATCATTTTCATATGACACCCAAGAAATGTTATAATAAAGCTGAGTAAATTGGAGCATGAGTTAGCCAGTCCTTTGCCTAATGATGTCACCCACTTTGTGCTTCCTCCAGCCTATGATTAATAAAAGAGGGGTTATGACAGTCACTCACTCCTAGTGGGCAGCAGTGACGTCAGCAGCAGCTGAGCAAACTGACTACATTTAGTCGTGCGTGTGTATGTGGGCATTTTTTTTTCCTGTGACTAACATACAGCTAACAGCATCTAATAAAACAAAAGCTCCTTGAAATTTGGAGAACTTATTGGGTGAAGTCTTTTCTACAGGGAGTACCATTTTAATTATTCTCATTTCATAGTTATATAATGTTGCAGTTGGCCAAAATTACATTATTGGCTTTCTGCCCCTGTTTCATTAAGCGATCACAAATTAACCCCTGGCCTTTGGGAGAGAGGTTTATTGGAGCTTTTTTTTCTCTCCCCACTTCTAATATAATGGTCCTTCCTTCATTCATCATTCTATCCCATGCTTCACGAGGAACTCAGTGAGTCTTAAGAAAATGGACTGTAGCCATAAATTAAATTTTCCAAGTTTAAGACGAGTTGTAGAATTAGTGATTCCAAGTTAAACGCCACAAGAATATTGTGCTTAATTACAGTTTTCTTTCCTAACCCGATACAACGTGGCAGAGGCCTGCGTGCTCTTTCACCTTTGCAAACCTGACCTTCCTAAAATTAGAATGGGGCACCTGGAAATATTTACTAACCTAGCTGAGCCGCTGCCAGTGTGGACGGGAGTACGCAGTGCCCGTGAACAGCGGCACTCAGGTTCTGCCTGGACGTGTCTTGGAGCTGCTTCCAGGGGGCAGAACCTTTGGACTCTTCCTATCAGGACATGAGGGAGGCAGCAATTCACTGATAAAAAAAAAAAAAAAATACACACAGGACTATCCCTAGGTTTTTCTGTGGGGCCTTTCCCCTCTGAAGGCAATTTGGGAACAGGTCGTGGGGGTATCTGTGTAATCTCTGTAGATAGGCAAAATTGGATTAGAATCAAAATCGCTGCTCTCTCGTCCGTCCAATGGAATCTATATGCTAAAGCTCTATGTCTTCAAGTCAGCACAATGGACCTTAGGACCCAAGGAGAACCAGGTGAGAAAAATGATTACAACAGTCTGTTATGTGTTCTTTGGGGAGAATTTTCCGATCATCTTCTGGGGCAACGGGACGATCGATTGTTGTAGCAGATGTTTCCTGATTGGGTTAGAACTGAGTTATGACAAACAATTTAGAAATATATATTGGTCAGGAAGAAACTTGGAGGGCCTGTTTACTCAGCGTGAGTTAGTGTGGGTTCTCTTTTCCCTGTGGGTTTTTCTATAGAGGTTGTAAATGAGTATTTCTCTCAGTATGGACATTTTTTACACGGTCTGTATTGTTCCTTCCTGGGAAGAAATGGAGGCATTTCTGAGTCACTTGGAAGTTGATTGAGGCCTTTGGTTCCAAAATGGGGATTTACCTGAGGAGACTGTGAGTCACATCTTGGAGGAGATGACATGTGTCAGTGTCTAAGACGTCCTCCTCATGGATCTTTTCATCTTAAAGTGATCTCTGACTACCCTCTCCCTTCTGGATGGCCCAAGCCCCTTAGGAGCCAAGTGATGAACCAGGGAAGTTGTGTCTCACTGTCTGGACCATCGCATTTCACGTCTAAGCTAGTTTGATACAAGCAACTTCCCTTTTGCAGGTTTTTATGAACCCTTGTTGGTTATTATTATTAGTTTCCATGATGTGGGATCCTTCACAATAGTCTCTCCAGTCCTCGCAATGGAGTGACACCTGTAGGGGCACGGCCTGCCTTTAACTGCCATACCAGCTCATTTAAAAAAGAAATTTGGAAAATAAAATGTTGCTTGCAGCAGCATTGGGGTTTAACAAAGCACTCTGTTTTATCTCTTCGGATATTAATTATATGTCATTCCCCTAAGGCATGAAACAAATAAAATCAGGCTACATCATATTTGTTTGCCTTCGGAAAAAGGCGTAGTAATCTCACTGTCGTGAATTTTCCTTCAGGGAATTGTCTAGTGCATGGATTTATCTGATACTGAATTGCTAAAATGAACAGTTCTTCATTCCTTTACTCTTTCGCGTGTCTCTTGCCTCCTAACAACTTGGGTGTGGGCCAGCTCATCTCATTTCGTTGCTGGTCACCAAGATTCTGCGTTTGGTTAAAACAGCCAGGCAGCAGGAAAATGTATGGAGGCCATATGGGAAAGTTGGTTGAAACAACAATATTGTCGGAGAGAAACTCTCAGTGCTTCAGGTAGCTCCAGTAACTGGGAACCACAGGATGCATAGGAAGTGGAATTCCTGGAAGCCTTACTATTCTGCATGGCTGCAATATTTTCCTTGGTTTCCAAGGCCTCTTAGCATGTGGATGAGAGAGGAATTAGGTGAAACTTTAAAATGATAACTCTAAATCTGGATATCCTAATACAGAACAATCAACACCGTGGGCCGGATAATTTCTTATTGTGAGGATGATCTTGTTCACGGCAGGATGTCCCGGTCTCTACCCACACGAGGCCGGTAGCACCTTCCTCCCTAACCAAACATGTCTTCAAACATTGCCAGGTGTGCCCTGGGGAGCAAAACGACCCCAGTTGAGAACCACTGTTATATGATGAAGAAGACAAGTGTACTTACTGGGTTGTTTTCTTCATCTTTGTTCCCTAGCTGTTTTAGTTCTAGCATCTGGGTTCCCTTGGTTCAGACAATGGCTTTTCCCAACACTCTGGAAACAGGGCTCTCATACAGAGGGAGGCCTTGCCGGATATTCCAGTGGTTCTGAAAGAAACGTGGGATTTAGGAGTTGAGTCTTAGCTTAACTATTTCTAACCCTGTTGTTTCCAATGAATTCCAGAGGAATTCTCCCTCTGTTTAGAACTTGTCATTGATTTAACTTAAAACCGAAACAGCTTCCCAGTTCGACTATGACTGTGAAATGCTGATCTTTCTTTGTTTCTGATCTTTCTACCTAACATTCAGCCCAAGCTACGTGCAAACTGGGGCTGTCCAGCAAACAGGCAGGGCTTGCCAAATCCCATGTTGGATTTCAACCATTGGCTGAGAGACCCTGAATGCCAGACTCCTGCAATTTCACTGCAGCAAATATCACTCTGGACCTGGCCCACGTTTTTTTGGATTCAGGGCTGCCTCCGGAGGGGGTCACCACTCACCAGCAAGGTCAGATTTTCCTGCCCAAGCCCCAGAATAACATGTCAGCTGCTGAGAACACCTCAAGTCCTTTTGATTTCTCTCCACAGTCACGTTTCATGTTGTTTCCCAGACGGGATGAACAAGAAATCAGGCATTTCTGAAAACAGACTTTTCGTAAGAAGGAGGTAACACACCCTGACTCTCCAGCAGCCTGGTCTGTGCCTCTGAACCCCTAGTCTTGTGTCATTTCGGCTGAATCAGAGGGCAACTTTCCAGTCACCTGCTTGGGGTGTTCACGTCCCCTGGCTTAGAGTTTTGATCAAATAGCAGCCATGCCTGAGCAGCAGCTAAAATAGCAAAGCCATGCAAAAAAATGGCCTCTTTTTCTGGGCCTATGTTCCAGGAGTAGTGAGGAAAGAGACCGATTAATCGCCTAGATGGAGGCCGAAGGACATACGGTTTGCTTGAGGAGAAAAGTGAACATTCTTGCTTCTTCACCCATGCCAACTTTGAAGACGCACGGCTGCTGCCACGGGGAAACAGCGCTCTCGTGTCAGCCGTGCCCCTAAGGTACGTGTCACCGCAAGCCACAGGCCGGCACGCCAACGATGGCCTGTCCCCGCGTTCGCACAGCCGAGCTCTTATCCTTAAACGAACTTTGTTTTTTGACCGGCTCACTAATTGTGATTGAAAACACCAGCTCCCCAGCAATGCACAAGCATTGGAGTTAGCAGCAGCAAAGACAGGCCCTAATTGCTCCATTTACATAAAAGTAGAAACATACAACTTCTAAATATAAATCTCTGGCACATCGCTCCTTTTGCAATTACAGTAAAATAAGGTACCACAGTTTCCCTCCCGGCTCCTTCTCGCAGCAAGCTGCTCCGCCGGGTTCGCGAGTGGCTGCTCCTGGAGGCGAGAACAGAGCCGGGCAAGCGCTCCCGCGCGGAGTTGGGAGGCTGGCGAAGTAGCCAGTAAATCAGGCCGCCTCCGCTAGGTGAACGAGGCGGTGGCCGCGGGCCGCTCTGCCAGTGCGGTAGCGGCTGGGATCGAGCCCCGCCGCCAGCAAGGGGGCGGCCGGCGGGTGCGTGAGCGCTCCCGGCTCGCCTCTGAGCGCGGGGAGCCCGCCGGCCCCCGACATTCGCGGGGCTCCCAGCCCTGGCACCGAGGGCTGGGTCCAGAGACTCTCAGCCGCACTCACTGAACAGTGAATGTTTTTTTCCCCTCCCTGAATTCTTTAGCTGCCAAAAGGGGGGACAAATCAAGAGCTGCTCTTAAAAGAAGTTGCCCTTGCGGGTGCTCGGGGTGAAAGAGAGGCGGCCGCTCGGAGCGCCTTGGCCCTGACTCCAGGCGTCCCGCGAGCTGGGCTCTTGCAGCGGCCGCGTTCCGGCGTGATCCCAGGAAGCCGCCAGCAGGTGTTGCTCAAGGTACAGTAGCAGGGCCGAGAAGCCGGGACCGAAGGGCCTGGGGGGGTGGGGAAGCTCTGGGGGGAGGGGGCAGGAAGTGAAAGAGAAACCAAACCGAGGCAGGAGAAGGAGACTCTTGTCCAGACTGGGCTGACCAGCTTCTGTCCTGAGCCCTTGAGTTGGGGAGGGAAAAGCTGACCCAGTCCCGAATATTCCAAAGGAGCTATTTTAACCTGCCCGCGTCCTCTGCCACCCCCCAGCCTTGGTTTCCACTGAGTGAGCTGGCGTTTCCACTGTGGTTCCGCGCTGAGGTTAGGGACGCACCCGGAGTGGGTCCACCCCGGCTGGTGGGCTGGCCTGGCAGGTGGGCACTTCGGTGGCATCAGATGGCCAGTGCGGCTGCGGAGTCAGAGTCAACGCCGGTGGGGAGGCTCCTCTAGGCAATGCTGCAGGTTCCTGTGACACAAATGTTTAGAAAGACCCACCAGCTTCTCAGAAATAATACCACCTATATTATTTTCTGACCACTGCACTTGACCTTGCAGGCTAATATCGTAGAGCCCATTTTGTAGATGGGAACACTGAGGACTGAGTTTACACAATGAGTGAACAGGGGAACCGGTCCCTGTGGCTTGTTTTGTGCCCCCCCCATGATACTTTGGAGGGACATAGTGGTCACCTGTGGGGCAGGGAGTGAGTTTAGAGTTTAGGGGGTGAGTTTGGATGCCCTGTAGGCCATTGCTGTCCATGAGGGGAAGGTTTGGAGTTCACCAGCTCAGGTCCTGTTTCTGTCTTTACTGTTTAGATTCCTTCTCTTCTTCTACAACCTAATGGTTTTATTTCCTACTTCATTTCTGCATGTACAATTCTTAGAATACTCCTTCCCTTCCTCCACATGCAGCTCAGCACCCACACTTTCTCTGTGTCTAACCAAGAGAGACCCTCATACGCAGAAAACTTCTGCTGTCCTAATGGAACCTGCTTAAACCACACATCAGGAGGCCAGAGCCTCTATATTTTGCTTGTGGGCACAGTGAAAAGTTTATTTTATGCATGTTAAATCCTGCATACAAAACAACATATCTGGTCATATGGCTCTCATTAGCTCCCAATTTTGCACATTTTATCCAACTTGTCATGAGAACATGGCTTATGCTTCAACTATGCTCCTTCAAAGAACTCCTCACCATTCTCATCGGAAGATTCCTTCCTTCTCTCATTGACCTCCCTCCAAAAAAAAAAAAAAAAAAAACCAACCCTGATCAACTTTATTTCAAGGAGTGCTCAGCTTCTTTTCATTATTTTCTTACTGTATTTCTAACAATTTAGAAATCAAAGGACTTGAAATTCTTGTAAAGAACAATGATGCATGAGTTTCTTGGGGTTTTGGTGTTGTTGTTATTTTGTTTCTTTCTTTCTTTTTGCTAGTTAAGATGGGATTCAAAGACCTGGAAAGGATACTTATGAAGTTCCCTTGCAGAGAATGACTATTTCCAAAGTTCTCGGTCATAAATGATTTATGAAGCAGGCATTCAATTTCAAGATGTAAATTAATAGTGTAAGTCAGGGGAGGGCAGACCATCAGCATAGGGTGATACAGATTTTCCTATTTTTTTTCCCTCAATGAAATCGCTTATTTAAAAGAAATAAAATTAGAATCCCTGTAAGGAACACTACCAACTTTTTTTCCCAGTAAGAAACAATAAGATACTTTGTAAATAGAGGCAACTTCACGAAGTAACACATGTTTTATGTAAAGACATAAAACTGAACCTGAATATAACAAGACGTGTGTACCAGAGTAGTAAAAAAGAAAAGTTGGAAGTTGGACACACTCATTGAGACCTATGTGGGTGATTCCAATATTTTTCTAAAAGGTAGACTAGTCACAGCCAGAGAGGTTTCACTGGTTCAGTGTATCACCCTGGAGTGTCTCAGAAGCCAGGAAGGGCTTTCCATTAGATAATGAATTATGAAATGTCTCACACTGGAAAAACCAGTCATCCGCTGATGTCATGCTGATTCTAACCAATCCCAAAGCCCCAGCCCTCCTGTGTTTGAGTAGTACCAATGTATGAGTGTACAAATAAGTAGTACAGTATAAAACTTCACAGTGCCAGTACCATGAAGAGCAGCTCTTACCACATGACGCAAGAGCCGGCTGCTGAAAGAGAGGGGAGCAGAAAGGTAATGCTTTTTAACTCTTACTTCTGAGCTCTTTACACATTCAAAGCAAGGATGGCTAGAAGGAATTTTACCACTAATTGGCACTTCCATGCACATTATGGCATTGTGATTTGTATCTTTTTATATTATTCAGGCAGGTTAATACAGATTTTAATAGTCCTACAGAGCATGGAAATAGATTATGTGTTTATACAACCCACTCAGCACATATACACAAGTGCATATGCCAAAGAGAAAGCTATTTTTGAGAGTTACATTCGCAAACAGTAAATTCAGGAAACACACACATACAGAGAGAATCCAAATATTGATAAGTTGCACTTAATCTAAATGTTACCTCTTGAGTTGTTTGGAGTCATTAAACTTTTAGTTCTATTTCAGACTCTCTTGTTAAAACTTAATTGGACTGCAAAATGCTTTGGGTACTGTATATGTGACTCCATATAGGTGGATGATGTTAAGTGTTACAGCACAAGGATGTTTTATTAAACCATTGTTAACACAAATGTCCCCACCACCCCATTCTCTTTCACCACCCCCCACTAAAAATATGAGGCTTGTAAGGCAATGTTGACAAAGTTTTAACAATAATAGTAGAATAATTGATGTTCTTGGAGCTGAAGCCCCAAAGGTGTTAGGTGACTTACAACAGAGAAAGTCTTGCAAATAGTTGTTTTGGAAAATGAGGCAGTGTATACAATTTGGAAAAGCATTGTTACCTGTGCAAACTGTAATTTTAACTTAATGTCATGGTTTTCTGGCCCTCTTCCCCTTGCACTCAGATCTTATGCTTGTAGTAATGATACTTATTAAGTCTTTTCACCTCAGCTGCGTTGCTTGCCTATAATGCTCTGAACACACTAGGTGTCAGCTATAAGCCAACTCTATCTTCAGAAACCCAGAGGGCTTGCTTACGTGTGGGAAAGAAACGGAGAGGGAAAGAAAGCTTTAACAGATGGACCCCTTAAAGATACTTCTGCAAGATAAAAGCAATAAGACAGAAAATAAAAAAAGGGGCGGGGAGGAGGGGAGAATAAAAAAAAAAAAGCTTCAGGAAGGCATTGTTTAAAAATTCACATATTTCTTTTTCCATGAACACTAAAATCCATGATGGTTTCATCCGGGCTGCTGCTTTGAGGGAAACAGAAGCAGTCAAGGAGCCTGTGAATGCACAGGTCGGGACAGGATGGGGGGCGAGCTGAAAAAACCATCACATGACAGACAAAAATAATTTGGCAATATGTATGAGAGATTCTTGCCCCCCCAGGACCCTGTTATTCAAAGCAGAAGAGTGCGCTCTTTTTTATAAAGGAATGTGGGAAAGACCAAGTGAATTTTGCATTTTATCAGGGCAATCGGTGGTAGGCTGAAATGTGTGAGGGTGAGGTGTCCTGGGCAGAAGGGGGGGCTGAGGAGGACGAGGGGAGAGCTCTATTTATGACACGAGCATGTGACACGCTGCCAGCCCTTTGCATCTTTCACTGCCCTGCTGCTTTTCACAGTTGGGAAAAGTAGAGAGTGTTATTTGACCCCCAACAAAAGTTCCAAGGCAGTCCCTGAGATCTCCCGCCAGTTTTGACTACCCTGAGTATTTAAATATGAATGAATGGGGGGGAACCGCGCATCTCCTGAGGTCCCCAACTGGACAGAACAATCGCCTTGGGGGGAAGTAGCTCCGGGGCCTCCACCTCCAGTTCCCTCCCCAGCCCCCAGCCCCACCTCCCCACCAGCTGGCCATTCTGTCACCTAGGGCTGAGGCCAGGTAGGGTGGAGGGGTGGCCAAGGCAGACGTTTCAATCAAGTCATCCTTGTTTGCATTGCCCCCCCACTTTCCAAAAAAGGAAGAAAGTGAAGCCAGGAAACTGGGCAGAGAAAGGGGGAAAAAAGTGAGCAAGATGAAGAGACTTTCTTTTAGAAGGGAAAGTAGAACCCCGAGAGTGGTGGTATTTGAAGAGAGGTGTCTGCGGGGAAGCTACTAGCGGGAGAGCAGCCTGTCAGAAATCGGGCGTCCCTCCCTCCCCATCACAGCCTCCACTCACAGACAAACTCCCTCCCTCCATTCACTCACTAACTCGGGCCAATCGTTTCTCCCCTCCCTCCCGCCCCCTCCCCCTCTCCTTCTCCCTCCCTCTCTCCTCTTTCTCTCCCTCCCTCTTTCCCTCCCTCTCTTCTCTCCCCCTCTCTCCTCTCTCCCTGTCTCTGTCTGTCTCCCCCCACCCTGTCTCTCCCTCCCTCCCTCCCTCTCTCCCTCCCTCCCTCCTTCCTTCTCTCTTACTCGGAGACAGTCAGAACCCTCCTCCCTGACAGCCACAAACCTACAGCCCCGACTGCATTCAGAGAGGAACCTGCAAACAAAACTTCACAGAAAACTTTTTGTTCTTGTTCCAGAGAATTTGCTGAAGAGGAGAAGGAAAAAAAAAAAGCCAAAAAAATAAAAATAAAAAACAAAAACCTGTGCGTGAGGGGGGAGGAAAAACAGGGCCTTTTAAAAAGGCAATCACAACAACTTTTGCTGCCAGGATGCCCTTGCTTTGGCTGAGAGGATTTCTGTTGGCAAGTTGCTGGATTATAGTGAGGAGTTCCCCCACCCCAGGATCTGAGGGGCACAGCGCAGCCCCCGACTGCCCGTCCTGTGCGCTGGCCACCCTCCCAAAGGATGCACCCAACTCCCAGCCAGAGATGGTGGAAGCCGTCAAGAAGCACATTTTAAACATGCTGCACTTGAAGAAGAGACCCGAGGTCACCCAGCCGGTGCCCAAGGCGGCGCTTCTGAACGCCATCAGGAAGCTGCATGTGGGCAAAGTGGGAGAGAATGGGTATGTCGAGATAGAGGATGACATTGGCAGGCGGGCCGAAATGAATGAACTCATGGAGCAGACCTCGGAGATCATCACGTTTGCGGAATCAGGTTGGTGCTGGCATTTGCGGGTGGGGGGCGGGGGCAGTGAAATGTATTTCTCTGACAGTCCCAGGGGAACTTCCCTCCCTTCCAGCTGGAAACTGCCCGGGAAGGTCGTTAGCTATTAGCTGGTGGTAGCGGACCCACGGAGGGAAGCAGGGGAGGGGGAGAGGACTTCACAGAAATGGAATTCTCCGCGGGCGGGCGGCGGGGCTGAGCTCTGCCCAGAGATGACTGGCTTGCACTTGCTAAACTCAGCCGCTCACACGGGGGGAAGCTCTTGGGCCAGTCTCAGACTGGAAACCGGTCTGGAGGGGCTGGCTTGCCCTGCCTGTGACACCAGATCTGAGCAGCCGGATGGATGAGATCTGGGGCATTTGGGGAGCTCGGGAAGCAGAGGCTTCCGGACGCCATCCAAAGTTTTTTATTGGGGTAGGGGGGATGCCGGGATCCGAATGGAATAGCACAGATGCGGTCATTGTCTTCAAAGAAACCTTCCCCTGTAAAAGTCCCAATCCGGGGCCACATCAGAGAAGCAGGGCACATTTATTAGGGACAGTACTTTTTACCTTTAGAATGTAAGTGCACAGGCACGACATTCTAGGCAGTAAAGAGATACTTTGGGGGACAGTTGACATTGAACCTGCTGTCACTTTTCGAACACTGACTTCTGCTCTCTGAACTTAAAAGAGAGAGAAAAACCCACACCGTTTTGTTCTCTATAAAGTTTCTAAGAGCTCTCTGCCAAGGGACACAACCTTGACAA
This sequence comes from Arctocebus calabarensis, assembly GCA_963573935.1. Taxonomy (NCBI): domain Eukaryota; kingdom Metazoa; phylum Chordata; class Mammalia; order Primates; family Lorisidae; genus Arctocebus; species Arctocebus calabarensis. The sequence goes on from CAUYON010105645.1 coordinate 23,995, forward strand.
ACTGCTCTCAGATACTACGATGAACTCTGACTCAATCCTTAAGAGGAAGAACTTTAATAAATAGATAGTAATCTTTAGTCCAAGACCACACTAACCTGTTGCTGAATAGAATTACCTGCCAAAAGTATGGGGCCGTAGACTCGGAGCCAGACTATTTTTATAGTTAAGTGACACAGATCCTTTTGCGTGCCTGCAAGCCCATGCAAGCAGGGCACACAGATGTGTTAATACCGTGTTACTTTCATGGTAATGCCAGGCTAAAGAATCGTATCCCTTGCCAACTCCATTTGAAAGGAATGCCATTGTTTTGTTTGGTAGAGCATATGGCCAGTAAAGTATGTGCAGGGACTCCCAGCATTTTTGTTTAAAAGTTTGCTGCAGCAGTATAAACAATTAAGGCAACACTCAGAATTTCCAATCCTGAAAACCTGTTGACTCAGATGTTCTGTTTTCAAGAAAACCATGAAAGACCTAAGCATCCTTTTGGGGGTACAGATAGCCTGCTGGTTTTCTCGCTCCCCCCATAGGAGAATCACTGGGCTCCCACAAGCTTCTCCAGTAGCTTAGCTCTCTCAGTAGAAACCTCTCTCCCTTAGGGAAGGTCTTACTTTCTTTCCTTAAAGCTCTTTCTTGATGCAGCCCCAAAGGTCTTGATAATTAGGACTTTATCTTCTGAAGCTTATTGAGGAAAAGAGGTCAGGTTGGAGTTTTTAAGTTGCCACCCAATTTTCCTCAACCTCTCATGGTGGTAATATAGGAAAGGAAACATTTATGGCATTTGATTGTGAGTATGCAATGGATTCTAGCGGTCTAAGGGCAGCTCCAGGCGCGTCCTGACACAAAGGGACCCTGTATTTATCTTTATATGCCAACTTCCACACGATGGCCTCGATGGCAGCTCCTACTCCATTGGCTTCAGCCGCATCATATGACCCAGCATACCTATGCCTTTGACCACTTTTAAGAGCATGCTATCGCTAGCGGTGTGCCCCTCTTTCTGACTACCTGTATAGTAAATCATTCTCCCGGCGTGCCAAGATTTGGCAGTGAAAGAATTTGACTATTCATATTCTTTCTTACTTACGGCCTTCATCTCACTGCCAGTCTTCTACCAGTTATATGAGACCTCGTCCTTTTTGACTTCTCTGTTAGGTGTTTAGTTTAAGAGGAAAAAATGAGCTACTTTTTAAAAAGTGGCCGGCCTGAACGTGTTGAGGAAACTTTAAGATTTGCAATGGCAGACCCCTCTTGGTTGACTTTACAACTTGACTTTGGATTCTCACAATTGCTCATTTTTCTCATCTAAGGAGTTCACACATCAACTTCAAGTTGATTTAATATCCTTTCACAGATTTAATGATTACTATCAGGACAACCTACTCTTCGGGTAGAGAATCATGGGAGCCCATTTTGCTAACTCAGGAAAAGATATTTATCATCTGAAGATTGTAGCGAGCATGTGAAAATGAATAGCAATGATCTATGTCTTGTTGCTTTTGGAAAAATTCAACCTTAATAACATTCCAACTACGTATGTGTCAAGATGTTTTTAGAGACTAGAAAAAGGCATGCATTTTTCTTTCCTTTATAAATAATTTTGTACAGCATAGAATCCTGTCAGTCACCATGAACACACCAGACGTGTACCTTTCAACCTCAAGGATTCCCAATTTGGGGATACATGTTTAAGTTTTGCTTTTTCTCTCCTTGCTTGTTGAATAAAGCTAAGGCATGGCTCCTGAAGCAGAGGAGCTGCAAAAGTTCAAGTGCCTAAAACTCTTTAACTAAGTTTGTCCCATTCTGCTTGTATAGAAAGTGCCCCATTTTTGTAAAGCTGCTGTGAGTGGTTACCAGCTAAACAGCAGGGAACTGCACTAACGCTCTCCAAAATTTATTCCAACAAATAAAAATAATTTTCTTTTCGGTATGTCACTCAGGCTTGCTCGCCAACCACAGTCAGTATGTTCTTTGCATGGCTGGCACCAAATCTTCAACCTTTACCTTAGGACCCTGAAGAGCCGTTCCTCTCTTTAAGGGGAAGGCAGAAGGGATTGGGCAAGGCCAAGCCAACACCCTGACATTGTCAGTGAAGCCAAAGTCAGTGGCCTTCTTGGCGGATGCAGCTGATTTTGTCTTATTTTGACCCATGGCTTTCTCTGGTCAGCGCCTGTACAATAACACCTTTGAGTCTCCACACGCTGCCAATCCTAGGTGCACATTCTGGTGACCATCTTAGCAACTGATAGCTCTCATAGAAAGGAGAGGAAGAGAAAGACAAATGAGACACCCAGAAATGGAGACTGCTTATGTAGCCTAGGTGGCATGGAAGGAAACTTTTAACATCTGCCCCCTTGGAGGATACTATTTACAGGAGATTTGAGTTAGAAATGTACACTGCCTAAATAGGGGGTCTCAAAAGGCTTGCTGGGATGACTCTTCTCTCCCACTCAGAGAAGGCCATCTCAAAGTGGAGCTGACGTCCCCCATCGCACTCCATCTTCCCACTTCTCTGTGCATCGCCCCTGCCCGCTTGCTTCTCCGAGGAACGGGAAGGGATCGGCCACAAGAGGGCGCATGCCAAAGACTTTTGCTTCTTGTGTGTAAATCTGCAGGGCAAGGCAGTTGTGCCTACACAAGCCCCTGTGTACTGCGCCCCAATCTTAGTGATTATCAGTTAGCTGCGGCCCCCTCCTATCCTCCAGAAAAAGTTAGGATTTTAGGGCATGGGAGAAACATGATTACCTGTAATATATTCAGTGAGACGAAAAGAAAAGGGAAATGCTAGTGATACGTGTGCACATTCCAGAACTCTATGGAAGGCAGACAGAGTGATAAATTTCAAAAACAAACAAAGCGGAGCATGGAGAAATGTGACCATGAATCATCAGCCATGCTGATTTGCTCACAAGTCTCTCTCTAATACGGTCGCCCGGATTGTACCAAAAAATGTCTTCCGTCTCCCCTGATTCCTTCCCCTGCTTTGCTTCCCTTATCAATACTTTTCACAGGGAGGAAAGAGGTTATTTCTTTAACGCCTTGTGGGAACCGTGGTGCTCAGCTTGGGAGGATGCGTTTGTTTCCCAGCTGAGGGCATGGAGAGAAATGGTGGGAAAAGATGTGAGAGAAGGTTAAGAGCCATTTGCGGCCTCCCTAGGGGTGGGGGAGGTGGTGGCAGAGCTGCCAGGGTGGAAAGTCAGATTTAACATCTAGAGAACCGAGGTCATACCTTCCCTGGCACTTTTCTTGTAAATGCATATTATCTGGGGCCCTCTGCTGCTAAAAATTATTTGAGCATGATCTCTTAGCTCTAGCTGAGAATCTTTCATGCTGGACTGGTTGGTTACTAGGTCCTAAATCTAAAGTGTCAAAGTTGTCAGGAACTCTGGGAGAAGTCTCTGAAATTTTGCAGCTTGAACCTTTACAATGTTTTCTGTATCTTTTAGAAACCTAAAACCTCTTTCTCCCTAAGTATTTAACTTTCTTTTTCATCACCATTTAAAGGGAAGAGGCTTAAGATGATGAATGCTTGTGGCTGAGTATTTGCAATTCAATAATGGATCTAAGGAGTGGTATAAGGCTGAAAACTTAATCAAGATAATTTATGGCCGAACCTATAGTTCTACTACAGCAAAGAGCCCCTACTGTAGGTCAAAGGGGGGAAGAACCTTTAAAACCTTACTTGCTGCTTTCTGCAGAAACCCCTGGAAGCAGTCCAAACCCAGTTAGTGCTGCAGAGAACACACTTGCCCTCAACATGGACTATACTATATCTAGGCACAGTAAAACCTTGATGAAAAATGGAAAATTAAAGCCACAGATGCTTTTTACAGCGAGCCTCTGCCCCCCCCCCACATACCCACCCACCAGGGTGAGTTTCAATACGTTCTATAAACAACAAGGATTTGCACATTCGCATTAGACACATAATGATTGCCCATATGTAAAAGGAAGCATACTTTAAGTAGGACCATGGTGAGGAAACCAAAACAAAGCTGAAACACTACATATGTGTGTTGCTTATTTCATTGGTAATGTTCACACTCCCCACACATCCGAGATGCTGAACTTTGGATAAGGAGCAGTTTACATCTTAGGGTGGGGGCAGGGGTGGACAAGGGGTTTGGCCGCTGAACCTTTGGCATGCCTTCATGCTTAAATTACTAAAAACATTTCTAAAATTCCAAAAGCAAAGGAAATTGTGCAGCAAATACTCTTTCAGACATCTTTCCTTCCATTTTACACAGTCTTTCCTCCGTCCAATGCCTCCCACCCGGCAACATTTCAAAGGTATTCCCTGTAAGGTACAAAATGTATCCCTACCCATTTTTCTGCACCCTTTCCCCCCTCTCGTTGGTCACCAAGCTCACAGAGGTTTAAATGATGAAATATTATCACCCACATGGGTTTGCGTGGGACTTTCTTAGTGAATTACTCAGGCAGAGCAGGCTGTGATACAGCCTTGCTCACAAGCCTCGGCAGGGAAAAAATAGCACAGAGGATGAAAAGAATATTATCAGAGAGTAGGTAATGAAAGGTTAGTAAAGCAACCAGCTATATCTGGTTAGCTAGGTAATAGTGTAGGAGCCCAGTTCGCACCTGTACCTTCTCAGAAAGCATTATGGGAAGGCTTCCATTTCAAGATTTTACAGCATGAGATATTTAAGTCAAACCTGAAACTGAATAGAAATTGATACTAAATAGCTGAGCCTTAGGCAGCTTTCTTCCATTTTCAAATTGTTATGCATAGAGATTTTGAAGCTTGGGGCATCCTGAGCGCGTCACGACAGTAAACAATCTCTCTCAGGTCATATAGAGATAAAGGGAGTATAGAAAATTGACCAGCTATTTATTATATTTTTAATACCCAGGACATTGGAGAGCTGTAATATATCTCTGAAACCTACAGCCCTGATAACCATCAAACCTATGTCAGCTTCCAGCCGTCTCATCTCCCCACCCCCTTCTGCAAGGAAAGCTAATGTAAAAGAAAGAAATATGCTTAATAAGTCAGAATACAATAGAACGTGTAAAATGTACCTGCGTATAAGGTAGACATTAGGAAGACTTGAATCTCTCTCTTCCCCCTGTTCTCCTGAGCATTATGGCAACAGCATTTTCATGAAATTGGATCTCAGTTTTATTTTTTTTTTCCCTGATAAAATATCATGCAGTATACAAATAGCAGTTCCAGAAATGGACACCAGGAGAAGGAGGCGACAGGCATGTCAATTAGTAGGGGAAAATCCAAATGTCAGAAGTATGGGGGAGAGAGAAAGCAGGCAGGCAGAGGCTGCAAAGGCAGGGAGCAGAGCCTTTCAGTCAGATCATTACACCGATGCCTAAATCAGCACCCGTGCCTCTGCTCCATGTGCAGGCGATGCCTTACAGTTCATTATCAGCCAAGACCAGCGTGAAAGGCATTTTGTGATGACTCTCTGATCCTAATATAACTGCACCTGACAGACTGAGCCCCTCTGATGAGTACTCTCTTTGTACAATCCTCTCCCAGGAGCACTAAATCATTTGCTTCCAAGTACAGCTGCCTGCGAAGAAGGGGCGGGGCTAGCTCATGCATTAGAAACCTGCTCTGAGGAGATGAGGGCTGTCCTGCAGGCTGTGTGCCTGGGCGCACCGGCCCTGCACGGGCCATTTGCATGCTGCTGTTGCTTGTTCCAGGTGATCGCTTAGCCCTCCCCCACCCCAACATCTGCAGACATCTCTGGACTTTACTCTTGGAAAGTGGGCTGTGTGCAGGTCAGTCCTGCGATCCAGCTGCTTTCACCCTCGACCTCTCCTGTCAAGCAGGGATGGGAGAAGAGTAAAGGCTGTGGGCTGAGTTACCTGAAACCCAGCAGGCCTCCCCTTCCTGGCACTAGGCAGACCTCCAGTTTCACACCCTTTTCCTAGAAAAGCAAAACACAGCCTTCTGCCCTCTGGCTTCTCTAATTTAGCAGCTACTATTTCTCTGTCTATGGAGTGACACTCTGCACCATTTAGGATTTCAGAAGCTGTCCGGAATAGAGGCAGAAGGGGAAACAGTGGGTAGCTTGTTAACATTCTCCACGGGGCAGGGTGGATGTGCCCAGGCTGGAAGTACCTGTGCACGCTCCAGGCCAGTTACCAGAGGCTTTGAAGGTCTTCATCAGCCTTTGGCTCAGATCTGGACAGGACCTTAACTCAAAGTCACATGTCAATGGGGGGGTGGAAGGGGTTCAGGAACAGTTCGTTTTTTGCATGTCCCTGACCCCCAAACCCCATGTTGGTTTGCAAAGGAAAATCTGCAGATTGCCCTTTTAGATTTAAATGATTAAGCTCTGCTCCCTGGAATCTTTTCTTTCACTTTCTTAACAACAAACAACAAAAACCCCCACCAGTTCTCAGCAAAAGGGAATATAGAATTCACATTTTATAAAAAAAAAAAAAAGTCATCCTGCTTCCTAAAATAAAGCAGCTTCCCCCTCTCACTGCTCCCTGCTCTGGTGCTCTATGTAATCATAAAACCAGCTTTTTTATTCATTTCAACTCCTGCCAGAGACATGAGGTTGGAGTCAAAGGAACTCCCCTTACCACCACCACCACCACCATCATGGCCAGCGTCCTAGCGATCTACAGAAGGGTGCCAGAGAACCTTTCCTATCCATCTGCAGCCCTGCGTGGCCCTGGCCTCAGTGAATTTACCACTATCATAATCACAGTGTGCAGAGTGTGTTAAATTAAGAACAGAATCTACAGTACGCAATGCACAGAAAAGCCTGCCTTCTGCTGCAGAGAACTTGAAACTGTGCCTAAAATTTATAGTACCGTAAACATCTCAGGGCCTCGAGTGATAAGTATGGCTGGATTTCCGTTAGCTATAGAAATCCAGGCAGGGAGATCCTCCCAGGGAGTTGCGAGTTCTAAGATGAACTCCTTGAAGACTGGTCCCAGATTTGTGCGTGAGTTTCATGTACAGCGGACAGTTTTAAGTAGGCACAGGGACATGTAAGAGAAGGCGTGTTTCTGCAAACTACCAAGTGGTAACAATGGAAGGAGGGAACATGTTTGATATGATACAAAATTCTAGTCTGGATATCACTTTTTACAGCAAATGTTGCGGCATGCATAAACATACAGGTGTTTCGGAAAAGTGAAGGCAATAGATGACTTTCTAATGTTAGAGTTAGGCTAGAATTGAGTGGCTGCTGGGCACAGCTATGCTGATAAGGCAAGGATTTCCTCTCTCTTAGCAGGTGTTATTGGAATATGTTTTCAGTGTTGATTAAGCTGCATACTAAGGGACAGAGGCAAAGAATAGGGGATTCAGTGGTACGATGTTGCTCGTCTCTTAATTTAATAGAACCCAGTGCTTATGCTGCCCCCATTTGTAGTAATGACCTACTTTCTGCTGAGCACTAGACTGTGACAGTGACCTCAGACCTCAGACACCCTAAGTAGGAGTGGCCAGAATGTGGCAGGAAGGAGGTGTGAGGGAAAACTTCTAAGGGGGGTGTCCTTCAATCTGAAAACCGAACCTAGTCAGCCACATACACCAGGGTGCCCTGTTGGGGGTGGGCAGGAATATTCTAGGCAGGAGGAACAGCACGTGTCACTGCCTGCAAGTGAGAGAGAGGGTGGGGTTCTTAAGACCTTAAGGCAGTGGTTCTCAACCTTCCTAGTGCTGTGACCCTTTAATACAGTTCATCGCGTTGTGCTGACCCCCAACCATAAAATTATTTTCGTTGCTACTTCATAATGTAATTTTGCTACTGTTGTGAATCATAATGTATCTATCTGATATGCAGGATGTATTTAGGCGACCCCTGTGAAGGGGTCGTTTGAACCCCAAAGGGGTCGCGACCCACAGGTTGAGAATCACTGCCTTAAGGAAACATGGTGTAGCTAGACCCGAGAACAAGAGGACAGGGCGAGAGCCGATATGGATGGAGGGACCATCGCATGCCGAGCCCGAGGTCCTGGGGGCTTTCTGTTGGGCATTGAGAGTAACGAGCAGGGAGGCTCGCCCACACAGGCCCACACAGCGGCACAGGGCTGGGGGCTGCCTTTCTGTATGAGAAGAATATTTTCATAGCTCATCAGAGTTTATAGTGTGTTCTCATGTGTCTTACCCCACTCGACACTTCCAAAGCGGTGGGGTAATAGATCAAATGTCATTATTCCATTCCCATGTTATAAAAGATAAAACTCAGATGAAGCAAATAGACCTAGATCCCTACAGCCCTCTCGCTGCAGGGTCTGCAAACTCTTTTCCTATACGTAGAAGAGAGTAAATATTTAAGGTCAGGCAGTCTCTGTTGCAGTTACTCACTGTTCTTCCTTTGTGGGCCATACAGAGACAGAGGTGGCCCATGGATTGTCATGACCGACCCTCGTGGGAGACGCTCTGTCACTGAACACTTATGCTTGGCTGAAATTCGGGAGTAGATGCAAGTGTCAGAATTAACAAGCCTCTCTGCTTTCTCTTGTGCTGTTTCATCTTCAGGCACAGCCAGGAAGACTCTGCACTTTGAGATTTCCAAGGAGGGCAGCGACCTGTCGGTGGTGGAGCGTGCAGAAGTCTGGCTCTTCCTCAAAGTACCCAAGGCCAACAGGACCAGGACCAAAGTCACCATCCGCCTCTTCCAGCAGCAGAAGCACCCGCAGGGCAGCTTGGATGCCGGGGAGGAGGCCGAGGAAGTGGGCTTAAAGGGGGAGAGGAGTGAACTGTTGCTATCTGAAAAGGTGGTGGACGCTCGCAAGAGCACCTGGCACGTCTTCCCTGTCTCCAGCAGCATCCAGAGGTTGCTGGACCAGGGCAGGAGCTCCCTGGACGTGCGGATTGCCTGTGAGCAGTGCCAGGAGAGCGGCGCCAGCCTGGTGCTCTTGGGCAAGAAGAAGAAGAAAGAGGAGGAGGGGGAAGGGAAGAAGAAGGACGGAGGTGACGGAGGGGCGGGAGCAGACGAGGAGAAAGAGCAGTCCCACAGACCTTTCCTCATGCTGCAGGCCCGGCAGTCCGAAGACCACCCTCACCGCAGGCGGCGGCGGGGCTTGGAGTGTGATGGCAAAGTCAACATCTGCTGTAAGAAACAGTTCTTTGTCAGTTTCAAGGACATCGGCTGGAATGACTGGATCATCGCTCCCTCTGGCTACCACGCCAACTACTGTGAGGGTGAGTGCCCGAGCCACATAGCAGGCACGTCGGGCTCCTCGCTGTCCTTCCACTCGACGGTCATCAACCACTACCGCATGCGGGGTCACAGCCCCTTTGCCAACCTCAAATCGTGCTGTGTGCCCACCAAGCTGAGACCCATGTCCATGTTGTACTATGATGATGGTCAAAACATCATCAAAAAGGACATTCAGAACATGATTGTGGAGGAGTGCGGGTGCTCATAGAGCCGCCCAGCCCCGGGGAAAGGGAACTAGAGTTGTCCAGAGAAGACAGTGGCAAAATGAAGAAATTTTTAAGGTTTCCGAGTTAACCAACCAGAAAAATAGCAATTAAAAAACAAACAAAAAAAAACAAAAACAAAAACAAAAACAAAACTAAAAACAAAACCTGATGAAACAGATGAAGGAAGATGTGGAAAAAAAAAAATCCTTAGTCAGGGCTCAGATACGAAGCAGGGAAGGAGACAGGAATTGGGGGGAGGGAGGGAGAACCCTTCATTTCTTCCCAAATGGAACTGATGACACCAGTTGTTTAAATGGGGTATTGTCCCCTCCCACCTTGTGGTTCTCTTGGGAGCCTTGAATCAACTTGTGTAGTCTGCAAGAGTGTGGACTGGCGCGATCCAAATAGCATCTAGAAAGCCATGAGTTTGCAAGGGTCCATCACAAGCACTCTCCACCCAGTTACCCAGGTCATAAGGTGTGTCTGCCTGACACTGTGTGTATCAGCACACACACACACACACACAGGCATTTCCACATACCACATACACACACACACACACACACACTGGTCAAAGAACAATAGTGTGCAGGTGGTCACACTTTCTTTTTCTGCACCACTTTTGCAACAAGACAGCAAAACAAACAAAAAGAACATAAAAAAATTGAGAACAAGAATGGGAAGCGTGAAAGATCAAGGAAAAAAGAATACCAAGTTACATTTCGTTAAGGTGCTTATGATCTTAGAACTATGCAACCTAATAGGTTTGAAACTGTTTACCTGAGAGAGAACAAAAAGAGAGACTTTTTTGTATTGGAAGTAATCTGATTAATTTTTATTTTCTTCAAGGAGAGATACTTGAAAGGAATATGTTTGTCCATCTGTTGGATCCAAACATTTCTATATTTTGTAAATGTTGTTGTTGTTTTTTTTTTTTTATCGTTTACTATTTGCACTACAATGGTGTTTGACCTGTCTAATCCTTATTTAACAAGTATTTTCTTTGGGAGGGGGTGGGGGTGGGGTTTAAGAGCTGCACTTAATGTGAGCTATAAAAGAACTGCTACAGCACACAAAATAGCTATTTTTATTATTATAATTATAATTATTATTATTATTTTGTACCTTAAAAAATAGACACATACACCAAAGACATTTGTGTGAGCCTTTAAACAGTCTGTCTGTGGTTGGTATCATTCACCATCATTGAGTCAGGGGTTGGGATGAAGGCTGAGAAGGATTGTGTTCAGGCTTAGAAGACCTGAGAAGTTTGGGTTTTGACTCCTTTTACATCCATGAAACAGGACATTTCATACTGGATGGACAGTAGTTGTACACTGTTAGATGTCAAGTTCAATCAGATTCATGAAACTACATGCTCATATGTGTATATATACATTGCTTGTGCACATGCATATATATATATACATGTACTGTACCATGTCCATACACATTTTAAGCACTTCAGCCTGTCATTTTTTAATGTTCTTAAAGCGATGAATGTTTGTGTGCAAAACACAGTATTTTTAAGAAGGATAGGCTATAGTTTTTGCTTTTACTCTGAACTTGGTGGGCACATTTCAAAAATCTGGATGGGAAAAAGCCTGGAAATTCCAGTGAATATTTTGCAAGACCCTCTCTAAACATACAGGGATCAGATTCCCTCCTCTTTCTTACCCCCTCCCCTTCTGAAAGTTATCCCCTGTGGGGAAAACAGGAGTTTAATCAAAACTCTGGTTAACTCTGCTTTTTTTCTTCTTTTTTTTTTTTTTTTCACCTTATATTTATTATCTATTGGAATCAATCTTAAATCAGAAGCTTTTTTGGAAAAAAATATCTTTAGGTCAGAATAAAAGAGGTGAGTGTAGTTTTTTAAATTAAAGCCTGGTTGTGAGAAATATTACTTGTACCCACTGGATTTGATGATGTAGTCACTAGTTAAAAGATATATAATTAGGGGGAAGGTGGAAAGGGAGTGAGACTAGGAAGGGATAGTTAAATGGAGGCAGGGATGAGGGCAGTAGCAAAAATCTCTAATATTTTAATTGCCAGCCAAAATTCTTGATGTATGAGTTGACATGTGTTGATTTAGGTGCATAAAGGGAAAAAGGAAAAAAAATCCAACTTTGTTTTATAAATACTGAAGCACATGCTTGTAGCTAAATTTCTATCTAATTTATTCTGTTATTTAGCTTGCCTAGAATAGCTAATAAGTTATTCCTTTATGTGTTTTTTCAAATACAGAGTCTTATTTTCACTGACTTGTTTGAAGTTTGAAAAAAAGATTTGAAAATTGAAAAAAATTTAAGTTGGGAAAAATCACATTCTTCGGTAGTTTGCAAACTATTGAAGCTGATAGCTCTTCAATTCATAGACTTTTAAGAAATCACTTATAAGAAAAAATATCAGTGAGAAACCAACCATTACAAAAGGTGGTTTAGCACTTCTTGAAAAATATGTTAAGTCAGTAGCCTATAATGCAAGGTTGTGTGTAGGCAAATAACTTTCATGCTGTTACTGGGCAAGTGCACTTACTATGTTCCGGAGGCCTGCTCTTTTTTATGCAGGAAATACAACATGTACTGCATGAGAAGCTTCAGAGTGGATTCTCAGGAAGGTCCACTGAACTTTGGATGGCTAGCACGTGGAGAAGGCGGATGTGGGGAGAGAAGTTGTAGGGGAAAGTCGATGGCCATATTCAACTTCACAAATTTTCATGGAAAACTTCGAGGGCCTTTTGAACTGCATCTTCTTTGGTACTGGAACTAATACTGGAATAATCTATAGAAATTGAGGAGATAAGTCCTAGTTCACTGTGCAATAGCAGAACCGATCAAGGCCATGGAAGAAGAAACAGATGATACCCATGTGTAGTCTCATTCATCTTCAATAAATCTGCCATCTTTTTAAGTTCTTTAAGTAAGTTCTAGGCATATGGGGGGTAATATGGGGTTTAATTAGGGGCCACAGTAATTAGAAGCAGAGAAATGAAATTCCAAATGACAATATTTTTAAGTGGACATTAAGTGATTGGGTTATCATATACCTACAAACTTTCATTCGTTTCATTACATTTATATGGCCTTGAGAGAGAATTATAAATTGCTACCATCTTCAGTAATATTAAAAGATATTCTTTTTTTTCCCCCCTTGGAAAATATATAAAATGCTATTTAATTCAATGAACAAAAGCGCAAAGAGAGAACTTATAATTAATACATAATGGCTTAATCAAGTCTATAATGGATCATAAAACTAATAAATTGCGGATGTAAAAGGACTTTGAAATTTAGAAATCTGACATTAAGGAAAGATCCTGAAAGAAAATTCAATCGCATAGAAAGAAAATTAAAAGTATATTCTTTTACCATCTTTAATAACCTTGGAAAATATGAGCCCTGTGAACGGCCACTCTCTGACATAGCAGCCCAAGACCAAGTTGGGTTCTTCATAGTATGATTTTTCCTGAAATGGAGGTGTCTCTCTCTGATCTTATCACCTGTCTACTCTTTCCTTAAGGCCAATTTCTAGGCTATTAAAAATCTGTCCACACCAATTTGAGAAGCTCTGAAAAGCATTTGTCTTCGAATATCCTTGAAGAGTAATAAATACTTCATAGTCCAAATAGGCATTTTCTTCTTCTTCTTCTTTTTTTTTTTTTCCAAAAAAGTAAGTGAATTCCAGCACACTGAGATGGGATTTTCTTGTCCCGGAAGACCAGCCAACTTCATGTTTATTTAAGATTGATTCCACACTCCATTTTCAAGGAGAGTCTCTGCATTCTCCTCCAAGGTAGAGCAAGTACATTTTTTTCACCTTTGTGTGGGATTGGACTTCCTAAGAGATGACTCTAAAAAGCAGAGAACACATATGCCTCGGTTGTATTAAGCATAGATTCAAATTATCATGTTCATTTAAAACAATGATTTCCTGTGGGCCTTTTGGCAACTTCCCTTTTCAATGTAGAGAAAAACTTAGTCACCCTAAAAACCTACAAAATAAATGAAACTTGTAGATGTGGGCAGAAGGTTTGGGGGTGGACGTTGTATGTGTTTAAATTAAACCCTGTATCACTGAGAAGCTGTTGTATGGGTCAGAGAAAATGAATGCTTAGAAGCTGTTCACATCTTCAAGAGCAGAAGCAAACCACATGTCTCAGCTATATTATTATTTATTTTTTATGCATAAAGTGAATCATTTCTTCTGTATTAATTTCCAATGGGTTTTACCCTCTATTTAAATGCTTTGAAAAACAGTGCATTGACAATGGGTTGATATTTTTCTTTAAAAGAAAAATATAATTATGAAAGCCAAGATAATCTGAAGCCTGTTTTGTTTTAAAACTTTTTATGTTCTGTGGTTGATGTTGTCTGTTTGTTTGTTTTAATTTTTATTTTTTTTTTTATTTTTTTTTTTTGCATACTACATGCAGTTCTTTAACCAATGTCTGTTTGGCTAATGTAATTAAAGTTGTTAATTTATATGAGTGCATTTCAACTATGTCAATGGTTTCTTAATATTTATTGTGTAGAAGTACTGGTAATTTTTTTTATTTACAATATGTTTAAAGAGATAACAGTTTGATATGTTTTCATGTGTTTATAGCAGAAGTTATTTATTTCTATGGCATTCCAGCGGATATTTTGGTGTTTGCGAGGCATGCAGTCAATATTTTGTACAGTTAGTGGACAGTATTCAGCAACGCCTGATAGCTTCTTTGGCCTTATGTTAAATAAAAAGACCTGATTGGGATGTATTTTTTATTTTTATTTTTATTTTATTTCATGTCTTACTTATTGATTTTCTAAGATCAGTTTGCACACATATTGCCACATCTTTTGCTGGGTGATAATTTTGTTTCTACTGTAATTATCCAGAAGAGGATAAGAAACAGACTGAATGTGGGAGAGAGAACAAAAGCTGGAGTGAGAGAGCTGAAAGAGAAAAAGAATAGCTATTGCCATGGCCGAGGCTGGTAATGGGCTGCAGACGCTTAGACCAGCAATATTTATATTTTATTCATTTTGTTAATTTCCCATTTCTCCAACTGTAGTGGCAAGTACTTATAAGAAATAAAGAGATATTCCTTCCTTACTTCCCTCCTTCTTCCTTCCATCTCTTCTTTCTTCCTCCTTTCCTTTCTGACTAGAAAACTGGAAATCCGTGGAGTACAGCTAGAACATCATATGCTTGGGGGGAGGGAATGTGCTTAATCCCATTACCAGGACCACCAGAACCAATCTGGAATCACAGAATTAATTGATGATTCCATTTCTTCATCCATGGTTTTTCTCTAGTACCTGTGGCCAATCCAGAAGTTATACAGAGAAAGTAACTTCTTTGAAGGCCCACTTGGGCCAAGACTGTCTCCACGCATCACCTCATTCAATATATTCACTTATCATTGTTTTATCTTTCCTGTACAGTAGGTGTTATCTCTGCTTTTACAGGTGAATCTGAGACACAGTTAAGTAATATTAATTGAAGTTAAAATTCCAACCCAGGCCCATATTACTGTCCAAAGTTAACTTTATTTGTTTTGTTCTATGATTCCAATTTTATGTTACTTTCCTTATATAGTGTGGCCATAAAGTTTGTGTACGATTTAAAATAGATAACTACATTTCCATTTCCACATGAAATGGATTTAGATGTTAAATGAAAACACATTCTCTCTCTCTCTCTTACACTCGTACACATAGACAGCTATTTTAAATTGCACATTAACTTTAAGGCCACCCTGTACAGTGAGAAAAAAAATTGGGTAGGAGTGGTCCGAGTGTTGAATCCACTTCTGACTTTTTAACACAGATGTGTTATGCTCATCAGATGATTCACTTACGCTTATCTCTAAGTGAAATGCCAAGTTCATAGAAATTAATCCTAAACTCTTTTTATTTCAGTAGGAAATTCAAACTTTTTTTAAAATTAGGAAATGGAAATTATTATAATCTTGCTTTATATTTGCTACTTTATTTTTCTATTCTGTATTTTGCTGGGAGAAACTTTTTCTCCCAAGTACTTCAGTTTATGGGCCCGGTGGTATTTGTGAGTGTGAGTGTGTGTGTGTGCACATGTGGGTGTGAATGAGCACTTGCATTAGCTTTTATTTCCTGCCAAGTTTGATAATGAATGCATATTAGAAACTAACTAAACATTCCACTAAAATATAAATGAATAATATTGCTATAAAATTTATAGGAATATTATTATAGTCAAGGCAGAAATAATTGGAAAAAAACAAAGTTGGAGTCAAGTGTAGACAAATATATTGAATATGCATATAAATAATATAGACACACAGATATTTATACATAATATACATAAAATGTATAAATATGGTATGTACTGGATGTATACACATGGATACGAGTGTAAGAGAAAGAATGTGTTTTCATTTAACATCTAAATCCATTTCATGTAGAAATGAGAAACAGTTGTTTGCAGAGGTGTTCAAACTGACAAAAGGAAATAGAGCAGTCTAATAATTCCCTTTTGCATCAAATCAAGTGCAAGCTTCTTTAAAAGAATTCTGGTATTTCTACACTGATCCAATTTAGAATCTTCCCTTTGGGCCATGTAAAGCCAGGATTCATTAGAATTCTCCATTACACTGTTTTGGGCTTTCTTTAATTGTCATGTAATTAGTGCCCACGGTAATACCAACAGGGAAGACAAACTGTTTATCCACAAGCAGAGAAGCATAGAGCCATTTCAGGCTTCTTAGAGATGGCTACTTGCCCCAACTGACAATATCCGATTTCAGGAAGAGCCGGCGATCCTAGGAGTTCCGCCATGACCACAGATTCACTATTCACTCAGTGGACATCAGAATTTTCACTCGCGGAAAACTTGGCAGTTAAAATCTGAAGGTGGTTTTGGGGAAATATGAGGTCAATTGATTCAATGAAATTGATGAAGATTTTCTTTTTTAGCTGATTTTTCTTACGGAAGTCAGGAAGTGTTGAGGGAAGGCCACATCATTGTCAGAAAAAGAACATTGAAAAAGCCACCCAGGGTCAGAGCTAATTTGCTGCTGTAGTTTTTACAGTCATGGTGGTTGGCAGTGCCTGCATCACTGTTATATGGGGGACACAATGTTCTAACACAAATACTGTAATGTGGCAACAAAAGATCTCATGGAATATGCCTCTTACCTCTCGTTAATGAAGTTGTCTTACACTGTTGAGTACCACAGCCTATGCTATTTGAAAAGCTTGGTACTCACAGGGGATAAAGGCAGTCACTAAGAGGAAACTCGGCATTGTGAAAGAAAGAAAGAGAGAGAGAAAGAAAAGAGGGAATTAAAAAAAAAAAGACAAACATTGTTAATTTATGCCAGAAACAGGCAAGCCTAACGCAGGAGGATGACAAAGCATTGTGCTTCAAAGTGCTTATTGTGCTAGAACTTCCAAGCGCTTTGAAGGCCATCATCAAACCCTTCCAAATGGAACCGGGGAGGCTTCTCAGCCATTGATCTCAGCAACAAATGTTTGTGTTTAATGGCTAGTTTATTTATCCTTCAAAGACGCTAAGTAAGGTCATCATTACATAGGATACGTTTTAAAGATAAAACTAATTTTCCATCTGAGTAATCATATCCTAAACATGATAAAATTGTCAGCTAGATGAAATGGCTTAGATTATCTGTATAATGTACATTTAGTGGCTATTGTTATGCCAAGTATCATGGGGTTCATAATTCTGAAATAAACTAACTCCTATGTTCTGGAAATAGTGAATTTGAACCAGTTTTTATCAGATCATGGATTAGTCCACACTGCCATGAAGTCACTAATAGATTAAAACATGGAACAAACAAATAGAGCCCTTTCCCATGGACTTTGGATAATAGGACATGAATTACATTTAAAAAAAATCTAGCTAATTTGGTTGATTTAATGATTCGTTCAATGATTCATTTAATCATTCATTTCACTGTATGAAAATAATCTAGGTAGAGGGCTCAGAGGGGATCTCCAAGCTAAATACTGTCAAGTTTTACAGATAGGATGACTCTGAGATGCCTTTAAAGAGGAAAGGACAGCAAATGTTACCTGGCTAAACTGACATCCCCAGCAAGCCAAGTGTCACAGGGACAGAGAAACAAGACAAGCATGCCTTCTTTTTCCCGAGACGGCCAGTTCTGACCCCAGCACTGTACCGTTCCAGCTTACTCCTGCAACCAGGCATCACAGGTGGGTAAGAGGGTAATCATAAGAGAAGTAGCTTTTATCTCTGGGCTTTAAACATTTCACAAAACAGGGGGTGTAATCTTAACACATTGTATTATTGGGCATGTGCACAATTGTGATTCTGACTAGATCCATCCATCACTTGGGAGACTAATTTTCAAAATAGGCCCCAAATTGGTAGTTTGTAGAGAGCTCCCTGGAAGTAAATTTTATGGAAAAGAAATTACTGTCATAAATGTTGTTCAGATTATCAAAAACATAGATGAAACCTAGAGGTGATCAGGGAACGATCAGGAGCTGCCCTCCAGCCTCAGTTGTGACTCATTTGATGAAGGCATGGGCCGACCTTTAGGAATCTGATGTTTTCCTGTAGGAGGAGCAGGTACTGGGGGAAATCAAGGCAGGTGGTGTACCCTCCACCACTCAGGCTTCCAGAACTTAGGCCTAGACCAGTGGAGGGAAGGGACTTCAGATTGTAAAAGGAAAAGCCTTTTACATGGAGAATCTTTGAGAGGGGGCACTCCTTGGTTACAGGAAGCAAACTGTGATGCTATATGGGAGAGGGGAATATTTTCACAGATTTTGCACTGAAAACAGCATTGTGGATGCTGTATGGAAAATGGGCTGGCAGCGTTGGGAGCCTGGAGGAAGCTTGGTATCACAAGGTGGCCTCTGGATGTAGCAGCAGTATGGGAGATCCCTGTGACAGTGGGGCTCACGTGAGATAACTGAGGGTCCCCAGACATGTCTGGATAAAGCTGAGGGATGGGGACTGGAGTTGACTAAGGCCCATCTTTGAGAAGGTAAAATAAGAGCTCGTGAAATTGGACCTTTTTCATTTAGTGTAATTTGTCTGCTTTTACAGATTTGTAAGGGTGCAGGGAACTCAATTTATATTGGACTTGTGTACAGTGACACAGAAAAGTGTGGTAGGTCCTCAGAGGATGTTAGCTGAAATCCCAATTCAAACAAATTGCAAATGTGTTTGTTTTACTCTCAGAGATCTTTAAGGGCAACCTATTTTTTGACAGTTTGAAATAGATTTTGTGTAAGAAGTAAGGCTGGGGAAAGAATATCTATGTATTACTAGTAATAGGATGAAAGACTTGGAAAAAGTTAGGAGCCAGACTTGGGAATGGTGCTTTCTGAGCAAGGGTAACTGAGAGGAACTACGGACAATGTGTGTGGGTGTATGACATGGTTAATTAAAAAACTCCTATAATTATGTTATGTGCCCCACCTTCTGAACGCTTTAAACCTTATAAGAACTCTATGAGGTAGAGCTCCTGTCCCAACTTTGTCAAAGATGGACCTTAGTGACCATTTCATAGATAAGAAAATTGTGTCAAAGAGTAGTCAAATAATTTGTTCAAGGTCAAACACTCAGGATGCAACGGTGCTGGGGTTCGGCTTCAGCCATTGACCCAGCAGCCGTGAGTCCTGCCGCAGCTGCTGTTACCCCATGTTTCTGCTGGTAACACAAACTGTCTTCTACCTCTACACAGAGTTTTGAGTATTTATAGCCAATATAACCAACTACTTATTCAGCTGATAGTCTACAGACAGGAGGCACTGTCTGGAAAGGAAAGGACGTTGAATCATGAGTCGGGAAATCCAAGCTTTACCTTGCCTCAGTCACTAAATAATTCCATCATACTAAGTCTCATTTGTATCTTTGGGTTTCAATGTCCACATCCGTGAAAAGGGCTGAGTTAGAATCTCTAAAGTATATTTCAGCCGTAACATGCTAATATGCAAAGTAGGTAGACATGGGATAGACAAAAATCCTTTGACTAAAGCACTTGTGTCTCCTTTTGTAACAGATCTTACCGCAAAGACCTAGCTGATTATCAGATATGGGTTTTCAATTGGTTGTTACTGTGGTGTTGATGTCCCAATAGGTACTTTTGGTCATAACAGCCACAACAGTAAAATATCTGACTAAGCAATTTGTGGAAAAACAATTGTCAAAATCACTCAATCAAGTTGACTAGAAAAATTACTTCGTAATTACCTATGTTGCTTTTAGAAAAGAGGCCAAAGAAAATAGCAAGGTTTAAAGACATGCAATGTTTTTCACTCCCAGCTGTGATTGCACATATTTACCTGGATCTTTGTTGTTTGCTCTTGGCCTATTTTGCAGCCTTTTCTATATTTCTATATTTTTGGATCCGTGTTTCACTTTGCTCACCAATGAATTTCAACCTCTTGTCTCTTTCCTGTCTATGAACAGAGTGCACGTTTTTCTTCTATCTTTTTCTTTTTGATCATTCTTCATATTTCTGCATTCTTTTTCTGAAAGCCAGAAGGGAAGGTCATTAAGAATATAATGTTTAGACGGAGAATGTTTCAAATGGGGCTTCATGCCCTAATTCAGAAATTCTCCAACTTTATTGCAAATACACAATCCCATGCTTCACCCACCAGAGATCTTGAGATAATAGGTTAATAGTGGGACCTGAGAATCTGTACGTTGTAAAGTTCTGTCTAGAGCATCGATTGGTGTGGTCTTCCCATTTAAAAAATTATTCAGAAAGTCATTATAGGGGAAGGGATTTGTGAAAATAAGGCTTTTGTTTCACTTTGGTTTTGTAAACGATAGAGATAGACCAATTAGAAAACCCAGAACTTGCCATTTCATATTGGTGACCTAAAATTCTTCTTCAGAAGCAAATAGTTGGCCAAAAGTCACACTTGCCCACCTCTGAATGTTTCCTCTGCTCAGAGTTTTTTCCAGGTTTGTGAATAGGAAGTGTGAGCACATGGTGTAGTTCCTGTGGAAGTAGACACATTATCAACAAATTATTACCCATAATCTAATTAGAGATAGATATGGTTTTACGTTTGATGTATAAGGCATATGATTTAACCCCATTTTTTGTTTTCTCTTTAGATTTAATATGATGGCAATTTCAGTAATTGTATAACCTCATCTCTGAGAAACATCGACTTGGTTTATATGCATTGCTAAAGGCATGTAACAATTCTGGTTACCCATTGTGTATGCCTGAAGAAACTGAAGAGTCCTGGAGTGAGCACTAAGTGTATTTGGTCCAGGCTATCCTTTTACTCAGTGATGTGACCTTGAACCAGGTGCTTTCATCCTACATTTATTCTTCTGTAGGGTGGACCTAATGATACCTATTTTGCTTATATTCATGAAGTGCTGTTGGAGTGAAGCTTATGTCAAACTTTTAGTGATTGAAAATAATGATGAGTCTGCTCCTTCCATCTCATTAGTCCATAAACACAGTCTCCTAGGCCATTAATTTTTTTCTAATTTTTTGATCCAATAGTTTAATGTTGAATGTAAAACAACCCCAATGCACCACGGAGAGATGAATTTATACCAAAAGAGCACAATCTGTTTGAATATTTAAAGAATGATAGTGACCATGTAACATAATCTTAGTTAAGCTGTATTTCTGATAGTACCTTTTTTAAATTTTGAAAGCTATTTTTTCCCATAATGTTTTCAAGTAGAGCTAATCTCAAAATCTCTTTGGGTTGATATGTTATACATTTACTACATTACTTTAATGTAAAGGCATTAGAAATGCATTTATTGTGGAATATCACCCTTCAGAGACCTCCCACAGAAAACTTTCTATTTGAAAAGGACCATTGAGAGGGTACATGCTATTAGAAAAAGGGGAGCTGAGGTAATTGTCAGTAGAGGAAAGTGTTGGAACATGTTTCTAATCATATAGTTATGTATATTACCCTGTAATGCTTGGCTTCCAAGTATTTCTTTCTTTTCTTAGCCAGAATATTAAAAAATAAGTAAATAAAATTAAATGTACAGCATGATGAAAAGAATAGCCTCCTGCTTAAATAATACAAGGTTCATTTTGTTGACCACTTAGCAACTCTGTGGCATTGGGCAAATTATTTAAATTCAATAATCATATTTCCTTCTTAAATATGGGAAAATGTATGTCTATATGTACACACACATGCTTACACACATACACACACATATATAATATATATTTCATAGAGTTATTTGGAAAATTCAAATGGAAAGACATCTAAATAGCAGAGCTTAGTATTTGACATGGAGAGTTCACCATCAACCCCTGATAGAAATATTCAATTACATTTGTATGGCCCTAATCGTTGAAGATTATCAGAAGTACCTCTGCCTGTCACACCCTGGGACCATGCATTTCAGGACCCCATTCTGACAGTGGCCTCATGGGAGGTTTGGAGAGTAGATGTGGTTGTTCTCTTCTCTCTCTGAGTCAATCACAGGGGGTTACATTTTTGACCTAAACATTGGTCTCTAATAGTGTTGCTATAACTATCCATTTCAGCTTATTCTACCTCTCGAGGTAACACATTCTATATAAATTAAAGTAGTACCTAAGTTTTTTTGAATTGCTAGAAACTGAAGTGTCTCATGTAAAGATGGTTTTTTAATATATCTTGGAAAAAGAGTCTTATTATTATTTTGTTTTTATTAAAATAAATTGTTGGGGATTCATTAAGGGTATGAGAAAACAGGCTACACTGATTGCATTTGTAAGAGGCAAAGTCCCTCTTACAAAAAGAGTCTTTTAAATACTGGAAAACTTTAATGCATATGTGGCTGTATAAAGTAGAAATCTGACCAAACAAGTTTATTTATTTATTCTTTTTGTTGCAGTTTGGCTGGGGCTGGGTTTGAAACCACCACCCTCTGTATATGGGGCTGGCGCCCTACTCATTGAGCCACAGGCGCCACCCCCAAACAACTTCAAATAATGACATTTGTTGTTCATGTAATTGAAGAACAAATTTTCAGACATGGTGTGATCAGGGCACCAGCACTGTATTTTTATAATTCTCTGCTCACTCTAATGATAAGTATTTTGACTTTGCCTTCAGGCTCATGATCATAGCAAGGCCCTTAGCAAAACCTAAATGTCATGCATTTTTGCCTGTATCCAGCTTGAATTGTTACCCACGGGCTTTCTTTTTAAAGTGGGGAAAAAATTTCACTGAACTCACTGATAAATCTTTCCGAGTGATTTCTGCCCCAAGTTGGCACAGATCAATCACAAACAGAAGGCCATGCTTGACTAAGACAAAACAGAACTAACTTCTGGAAAAGAGGTCAGTTCTCTAAGTGTCTTTTGCTGCTGGATAATGTGGGATTGGATAGGGTGAATGGGGGGGCATGTCAGACATCACAAGTGCCAACATTTTATTTTGATGGAACTCTTTATACAGCATTCCTACTTTCTACATCTTTAAATAGACAACCCTGAACATAATTTTGCCTTATTTAATTTTTTTGGATGATGGTGGGGAGATTATCATTCAGGGACAATCTCAGTAGTTTCTATTTTTGTAGGCAGAACTGTTTGCCCTTCAACTAAATGTTAATAGTTCCTGGCTCTTTCTGAATTGTATGGCTGCTTTTCTGAATGCTTTGTCTTTTCGTCATTGTGATACTAACAAATTAAGTTCTTGGGGTAGCCCCCTACCAATTTTACTTTGCTATGGTAGGAAACATAACAGGAAATTTTGTGACAGATCCTACTGAATTGACTCTGATTGACAGACAGTGTCTATGTCAGCGTAAACCACATTGTCTGATGCTCTCGGAAGACTGAATATATGTCGCTCGTGGGTCACTCTGTGTTACACCTGTGCATCTTTGTTCTCATTGGTTGAATTGTCTGCCTACTAAGGCTCAGGCATGTTTGTTCCCAGTATTGCCAGTTGTATTTGTGACTAAATCACATCAAAACTTGAAATCTGAGAAGCTCAAAAACAAAAATAAAACTTGAAATCTGAGAAACTCAAAAACAAAAATCAAGTTAACAAACAAGTGAATTGTTTCTGCAAGAGTTACTGGAAAATCACTGAAAACACTTCTGGCTAAATTAGCTCACAGGAGAAACAACTGTAAAAAAAGTGAATGAAAAACACTAAATATAGAAAAGGTTGGACGGTACCCGTAGCTCAAGTGGCTAAGGTGGCAGCCACATACACCAGAGCTGGCAGGACGGGTTCGAATCCGGCCTGGGTGTGCTGAACAAGGACAACTACAATCAAAACATAACCAGATGTTGTGGCAGGCTCCTGTAGTCCCAGCTACTTGGGAGGATGAGGCAAGAGAATCGCTTAAGACCAGGAGTTTGAGGTTGCTGTGATCTTGATGCCACAGCACTCTACCCAGGGCTATAGCTTGAGGCTCTGTCTCAAAAAAAAAAAAAAAAGGTCTGCATTCATAGACCCTTTTATTATAGGGATCTTTAAGTTCTTATTCTATTTTAAAGAATCCTGAGCTGGAAATAGTAGAATGTGGATGATAAGAGTGATCTATACAAGAAAGACGATGACAACCTCCAATCAGTAGATCTACTATCAAAGAATAAAAGGCCTTGACTCTGCCCCAAAAGGTAGATCAATGAATCTACAGTGACATTGTAAGCTGAAACCTCATGTTAAGTGTGTATGTCATTTTGTATAATTATCCTCTTAAAGAAACTTCAATTAACCAACCATTAGGTTGTAAGAGTCAGAATGTTAAATCCTCATCCAGTGTCTAAGTCATGTATAAATCAAAAATCATACAAATGTACACTCCTTAGCACTTCAGAATAACTACTCATAAAAGGCTAAAGACATAAACGTATTTGTCTTTGGAAAGTGGGTCTGTTACAGTGGAGAGTGGAGCTACCTACAGCAGGCTGCTGTTTTTATCACATGCTTATGTTTCTGATCTTTTCAATGACGTGTACATTTGACTCTCATAAAAATATTAAACAGGAACATTGACTGGTTCTGATCTTGGGGTGGCCGTCAGCCCTCAGCATAGCCCCACTGACCCTGGCTGCTGAAGTTCTCACCTGTGTGTGCAACAGCCTCTCTTGTCCCAGTTGGCATCAGGTTGTTATGCGACTGACCAGTCGGGTGCTGCAGAAGTAAAGGCAAGTCAGTTCTAAGTGCCAGGCCTCAAAGCCTCTGTGTGGCTTCTGTCTCCCTCTTCCTCTCCCTCTCCTAGCTCTTGGCCTGTTTGCTCTAGCTCAAGACAGAAGTCTGGGTTCTGCTCCAACAAGAAACCTCAGCAGGTTGGGGGTCTGAATACCCTTAGAGCATAATACCTTCCTAATGCCGCAACCCTTTAATACAGTTCCTCTGGGTCACGACCCACGGATTGAGAACCACTGCTCTAGGGAAAGCCACCTGCCATGTCCCAAGAGGTTTTAGAGAGAGGCCCACATGCCGAGGAACTGAAGTTTCCCGTTGATTTTTTTAAGTCTCATTTCTTATTTATAAGCCCTAGGATAATAAGGCCTTCCTTGTGAGTTGCCATGGAGTTTGTTTATTTATTTTTTTAATTTCAGATTAATATGAGGGTACAGATAATTAGGTTACAATGTTTGCACTTGTTAGGTGAAATTACTGTTGCAGTGTGTCCTGTCCCCAGGAGGTGTGCCACATACCTCCTACCTTATGTTCTGCCAATTAGGTGGGAGCACACTCATCCCCCTTCCTCCTCCCCTCTCCCCCCTCCCTCTCCCCCCTCCCTCTCCCCACTTCCTCCAGTTTGAATTGAATTGAATTGTGTTTTTCTGTTATGTGGGCATGTATTAGTTTGTCTGTTAGCCTCATATTAGTATTGAGTACACTGAATACTTGCTTTGCTACTCTTGTGAAACTTTACAAAGAAGAATGTGTTTCAACTCCGTCTAAGTTAACACACTTTCTATACTTTATATTTAAACTCCATGATAGAAACTGTGTGACTTTATATTTTTAAATATAAAGTATAGGAATTTCAAGACAAGATGTAGACCCTAATCTCATAGCTGATCTTGTCATTCTAAATATTATTAATGTTATCACTATATTTAAGTTTTCTGAAGTCCTTTGGCTTATATGCAACAGAGACAGGACTCCAAATCTACCCATTACCTGCCCCCCCTATACAATGGTGTAAATAGATATCCACAGAAAACTTGGGTTAAAATTTCTCTTTTTGTCATATATTTGTGGGGCCTTCAAGAACCCTGGTAGTTCTTTGCCAGGAAATGTACTCCGCTCCCTTAAGAGTATTGTTAATTTCTTATTACTATCCCTAAATCTGTATTACTCACCAAGACCTGCTCACTGAGCTCCAGGCTAGTGGGTTCCCCTTTCTCAATGTTTCCACCTGGATAGCTCACAGCAAAGTGAAGTGAAACAGAAACTTACGGCTCCTCCCTGTTGTTGTTCTACTATCCTGCCCTTCCTCTTCCACCATCCTGGTTGTCACCACCACGTGGCAATCCAGCCGGAAGCAGGGAGCTCTTCCGATACACCTTTCTTCTCCTCACCAGCCAGCCAGACACTTAGCTGCACCTGCTGTTCTCACCATTACCTCCGGGGATGGGGCCACACTCAGGCTCCAGCAGCACTGAAAATTTATAATGTTCAGAACTGAATAATTTGTACCATCTTCTATTCTACCCATTCTTATCTCACTGAACGGGCATGGGATGGGGGTGCTTGGCACACCCTTGTGTGTGGGACATACCGCAAGAGGGACTCTACCTAACAAAGTCAAATATTTTGACCTGAAATATGTGTTTGTACTCTCACATTAACCTGAAAACAGTTTACTTAAAACAAAAAATCCTCAAAGAACTCAAAATAAACCTTCAATTGATCCCACAGTCCCATTATGAGGTATCTACCCAGAAGAAAAAAAAAATGTTTTGTTTTTTTTTTTGAGACAGAGCCTCAAGCTGTCACCCTGGATAGAATGTGGTGGCATGACAGCTCACAGCAACCTCCAATTCCTGGACTCAAGTGAGTCTCTTGCCTTTACCTCCCAAGTAGCTGGGACTACAGCGCCCGCCACAATGCCCGGCCACTTTTTGATTGCAGCCATCATTGTTGTTTGGCGGGCCTGGGCTGGATTCAAACCCGCTACCTCTGGTGTACATGGCTGGCACCTTAGCCCATTGAGCCACAGGCGCTGAGCCAAAAAAATCATTTTATCATAAGGACGTTTGCACTAGATTGTTTATCATAGCTCAATTTATACTTGCCTAGATGAGGAAACAACTTAAATGCCCATCAACCCAGGAAGGCTTAATGAACTGTGGTATATGTATACCATGGAACACTATTCACTCATAAAAAAGATGGAGATATTACATCTTTTGTATTAACCTAGATGGAATTGAAAGAAACTCTTCTTAGTAAAGTATCAAAAGAATGGAAAAGCAAGTATCCAAAGTACTTAATACTAATATGAAGCCAGTAGATAATCTAAGATGTACCCACACATGAGAAAAAGTCAATTCAATCCAGTTCGGGGGTAGGGAGCAGGAGGAAGGGCAGAGAGGGGAGGAGGAAGGGCAGTTGGCGTGCTGTCACTTAATGGGCACAATGTAAGGGTATATGGCACAGCTCTTTGCTATGGGACACAACTACAAGAGGGACTCTACCTAAAAAATGCAAACATTTTGCCCTAGTTGTTTGTACCCTCACATTAACCCTAAATTTTAAAAAAGAACGTAAATAAAAAAAATAAAATAAATAAAATAAAACTTTAAATAAGCATTCTTATCTTACATGTTTGAAGTTCACTAGGACTGTCATTTTCCTAGTCACTATAGCTTACCATTTTTGCTGTACTGTATTGCTTATTTACCTTTGCCCCGCATCCACTAGTTCCACATTTCACCAATACTGTGCTTCTGACATCTCTCCTGTTGACACCTTCCCATCTACTTCTGCTGTCATAGTCCAGAGCCCAAGTACTGGCACCATGTCCAGCCTTCTCCCCCCATCTGTGTTATTACAGTTGCCCCCAATGGGCCTCTCTTCCTCTGGTTTGTGGCATCCTTCATGTACATTGTCAGATTAATTTTCTTAAAGCTCTGCTTCTTAACATGGCGCTCCTGCTTCAAAGCTTCTAATGGCTCTCCATTCCCAGCAGAATTATGTCCAGGGGTTTTAGTTTGGAGATCCTCCATGCTCACCTCTTTTATGTTGCGTTTCCTCTCTGACTTTCATTGGTTTCTCTCCCTGGTCTCTGGTCCTTTGCAGCACCCCCAAACAGGTGTCCAAGGCTCTGCTCACCTGCACCCCTGCTGTGGCCCCCATCATGTCCGGCTGATCGCTGCTGCCTTCACCAACTCAGTCGTGAAGTGAAAGAAGGAAGAATCATGACAAAGAAAAGGTGATTGAACTAAATGAGAGTGTTTGGCAGGTTGCTCTGGGTGGGCAGGGGAGGGTGCAGGATCACAGCGGCCGCTGGGTATGACTTCAAAGGTGCAAACACACCAGTTGGCAATAAATATTTATAAAATGAGTCTTAAGTATTTAGACCATTAGCCTGCCACATACTCGTTCCACACAATACAATAGGACACTTAAATCAGAATAAAGACAGGCAGAACAAATCATAGGGGTCTCACATTGAGGCCTGGGTAGATAGATTTATTTGAGAACATGGGTCTGTGCACACAGGCATTCTAGACAAAACGAGATTTCTGAAGAGCCACACTGCTTTGTATTCACGCATCTGTTTGTTTCTTCTCTATTTTTTATGAAGGAATTTTTTTTTTCTTCCAACACATAGAGTCTTCTTTTGTAACACTTCATCAAATCCAACGTGGCTCCAGGTGTCTTTGCTTTGTCAAGTCAGGTGATTTGTTTGTTGACGCAAAGAAGCAAAATCCATTTCATCCAATTTTCAAACTTGCTTCAAAGTCCGGGCTAACCAATTCCCAGCTAAGTGTCTCCTGTAAGGTCCTTCTTCTCCATAGACTGCCTATAAATTTACCTATCACAGTGAAAAACGAGTACATTTCAGGCATGAACGTGGGCTCTTGTGTTAAGAGAGAAGGGACTGGGTGAAATTCAGGGCTTGTTCCAAATTCTGTCCTTTATGAACTCCTTGGGGATTGTAAACGAAATAGCCCCTTCTTTTTCCTTTGAGACAGTGGGAAGCCACTAGCTTATCGGGCAGACTCATTTAAGGAAAGCAGCTAACCTCATGCCGGTCAGAGATGTAATGTGCTATCTATCCTTCCACATGCAGGTGTCTGCCTTCCTGGGCACCCTAAGGTCTTTCCCTTGAG
This sequence comes from Arctocebus calabarensis, assembly GCA_963573935.1. Lineage (NCBI taxonomy): Eukaryota > Metazoa > Chordata > Mammalia > Primates > Lorisidae > Arctocebus > Arctocebus calabarensis. Next base: position 52,632 of record CAUYON010105645.1, read on the forward strand.
GACAGAGGGCTCTCCCAGTCTGGGGCATTGCTAGAACCCTCTCATTTGAGTGAGGACTTCTGTGGGGGAAAGCAAGCATTTACTCTAGAGGTGGGTGGTACAAGATAAGTCTCTCCTAGATGAACTTGAACCAGTTTGGGGGATTTCTGGCCTTTAGGTCTCCCACCTATAATAATACTGGGTTCTTAGTGTTTGTGCAGGGATGATGATGGAGGCTCTATGCCCTCTTATGATCATTGTTGTTATCATGGGTAGGAACAGCTCAAGCCATGAGAGACTCACTAACAGTGGCACACACGTCACCAAAGAAAGAGGAGGACAAGCTCAGAACGTTGATTTTTGCATCCTATTATATTTTACTATGGTATTATTCAATTACTTTTTTAATCAAGTTTTTAAAAACATCTTCTCATTTCCTACCTCACTGTATTCTTTCAATGCCCAGTGACCCCAGGCATGTGTAAAAGAATTATGATCATTCTTCTTTCACTGAAGCAAAAGATGGCATACGTAGAAAACAGGTACCACAGCCACATTGCTATTTTGTTTAGAAACAAGTCAAGAAACGTCTTGATGTGTATCTGTAGAAGTTAATTTCAATAAAATGACAAATTCTTTTTTTTCCCCCAGTAGTAAGACAGAATTTATTTACAGAAAAATATACAGAAAACACTAAAGCTCCTGGTAGAGAGAGAGAACTCAAGTGGGGAGAGAAAAGCCTTTCCCCTTTGTCTCCTGGTCTTTCCCCGTCTCCCCCTTTAGGCTTTTAGTCTCGAGCTATATATAGGTGTATGGGTTCCTTGGCCAGGAAACGAATGAACACAGTCCTTTCCACAGGGAGCAAGGTGAATGAATGTATCAATGAATGAAAACAGTCCCTTCCGCCAGGCAAAGTGAATGAATGTATCAATGATTGGACACAGTCCATTCTTGGAATTGAGGCCTAGGAAATTCACATGAAATTGACCTAGGCATAGGAAATGGGGGTTCCACATTTAGTCCTAAGTGTAAAGCAAAGGAGACACCAAGGCACAGGTGTCTCCTCGGCAGTTGTCCGACCTTTTTGGCTAGTGGAGCCTCCGGTGGGGGTTGGAGGTCCCCCTCATTGCCTGTCATCCGGTTCTTCAGCTGGCTGCCACAGCACAGACACCGTCAAAGAGGAGGCGGCAGGTCTGCTGGCTCCACTGAGCTGGCTAGGGCACCAAATGTTCTGCATCAATTCTCCCTCTCCGAGTAGAAACTCTAACTGCTGTTAGGGAAAAAGGGCGAAGACTCAATCTAACTGCTTCCTGCTGAGTCAGGCAATGATAGAAGGGGGCAGTTAGGGTTTCTCCAGAGGGAGAGTGATACAGGGGTTCTTGGACTGGAACCATCTTTATTGTGTGTGGCTTGATGACATTTCTGGAAAACATAAATCTGATTAGTATAATCAGTAATAGGCAAAGGTAGAACAGTGTCAGGTCAAGAGCACTTATTCAGTGATGCTAAAAGAAAACCATATTAGGATTTTTCTTGCTGTTTCCTAAATAATAACTTCAAACTTTCTTTTGGCTCACAAGTGTTGGTGGTCTGTGGTTGGCTGTCTTCATTGTCTGCCTCCATAGAAGAAGGAGGGTTCCAGGATTTTACTCGTGAATGATGTATGCAGGAATAGACTCTTATAACTTTAATAGCTGTAGAAGAAGACGAGACAACAGGAAAGGGGACTTCCCAAGTTGGGGTTAGGGAAGGTGAATTAGAGGGAAGAGTTTTGATCATGACTAGATCTCCAGGAGGGAAAAGTTCCTGTTTTTGTTAGTATGTCCCTCCCCAAGTTGATATCGTTCATTGATT
>CAUYON010105648.1:0-38434 GCA_963573935.1 Arctocebus calabarensis
CGTTTCAAAGCTTTGTCTTCCATGTCAGAAATCCTTTCTTATGCTTGCTCCATTCTGTTACTGAGGGATTCTACTGTATTTCTCAGATCTTTGAGGGCTGCAACTTCTTGTCTCAATGTGTCAAAATCTTTGGTCATTTTGTCTTTGAATTCGTTCAGTTCTAGAGACATCTTTTGGGTCTTTGGATTACTGCTTGAAATTCTAATTCCATCTTTTCCTCCACTGAGCTGATCTTAGTTGCTATCCAGACTCTGAATTCAACTTCTGACATCTCAGCCATTTGCTTATGTAAGGGATCTTGTCCTGTATCTACCTTGTCGTTCCTTGGGGGAGTTGATCTACTCTGATTATTCATATTGCCAGAGTTTTTCTGTTGATTCCACCTCATAATTATTTTTCACTGTTGCCTATGACCTTCCTCAGAGTTGGGGAGGTGTCTCTCCCAGATCAGACCTTGGCAGATTCACTCTGTTGTTACTGGATCTTTGTAGGGAGTGACCCTGTGTCTCTAATGATTTCTCAAACCCCGCAGGGTAGAGAGCTTAAATCCTCCTCAGCTTGCTTAGAAGACACTTTAAATTGCTAACTTGGGCTAAGCAGAAGCTTTCCCAGGAAAGCGCTTGTGGCTGGGATCACTCCTTAAGTGGCTATCCACTTACCCAGTATGCCAAAACCGGTCTCACCCTATGCCCTGGAGGGCTAAGGCTGCTATGCGTCTCAGTCCCCGCCTTTAGGCTGCTCAGTCACTAGATTACTCGCTCCCACCCAATGTTTGTTCTGGGACCGTGAGGGTGGAGCTCGCCAGGGCAGTTCTCCCACAATGGCTCCCCACAGCCCACCACCAAACACTGGGAGCTCTGTCTGGCTTGGTGGCCCAGTCTGGGGCCCCAGACAACACTCAAAGACCCCTGCCCTCTTGCCCAAGTTCTCCCAAGGCAGTTCAACTGAGTGCCAAGTCCAAAAGAAACCCAAACAGCTCACAGGCAAGGCCCTTCCAGCCTGCAGTCCCACTGTTGCCCCACCCACAGCTGACAACAGGATTAGACCAAACAAACACATGCAACCACTTGCCCAATCTCCGCCACTTTTGCCTTCCTCAGGGTGTCCAGAAGTCTCATGCTGTCTCCCTGTGTCCCCAAAGGGAAGTTTCTGGGCAGATCCTGCCTGCCAGAGACACCTGAAGTCCTCTCTCCCCAGTCTCACATGCCCAGTTGCAAGGAAGCTGTTACTCAGCCGCCATCTTGCTTCGCCATTCTGGTATGAACTTTTATCATCAGTGCTTTCCTCACAGGAGTTGGTAAGAGCTCTTTAGCTGTTGAGTGGGGCTAGTGCCTAGAAATCAGGTTCCAGGTAAACCCCACCATCATACTCACTGGGAACACAATCTCACTGGGGTCTACATCTCTACAGTTATAACAAGAGAAGGGAAAGCAAGGAAACATGGAAATTAAAAAGTAGATAGCACACTGGAACATAACTCTTTAGAGTAATTTTCCCCAAAATCTAAAGAGGTTATTTAACCTAGCAACAAATCATAGCTACAACCCCCAGTCAGAGAGCTGGAACTTCCGAGAACCTCAGAACTGCTACGTATTTCATTTAAGTCCCTTCTGTGAGAACAAGCTCCAGGACCCAGCCAGGAGGTATGACCCATTAATTCTTTCAGGGATGAGTTCTTTCTGGAATAGAGTTATGTGCTTACTCAGAATTCTTGTTTTCCAAGGTTTAGGGTTAAACATCCTGATCAGCAAAAGACACCCTTTCCATATGGTTCAAACTGTAGCCAATACTTTTCAAAGTAAAATGTTTTGTCAGTTCAGATTCCAGTGTCATGTATTTGACTGACTTAATTTTTCAAGCCAAAATGCTAAGTGGCAAGCCAAGGGTAATCATGAGGAAGAAAGTTTACTTTCATTTCTGCTGTCTGTAAAAATTATTGAGACTGGTGCATTCTTGTTACTGCTAGACACATATTAGGATTCAGCATTTGTTTTGTTAGCTCTTATTATTTTACGAAGTACTAAAACACATATATTTATTAAATGCAGTCCATGTTCCAGATACTATGAGAAGCCCTTTGTTTATTAAGAAGTATGTGATATTATTGTTTATTTTTATAAATAAGAAAAATAAGTCACAGAGTTTAAAAAACTTGTAATGTAATGTAACCCAGCTAACAAATGACAAACTAGGAATTGGAGTCCCCTCTGTCTGACTTCCTAGTTTTAGTCTCTGAGTAGCTTCATCAACTCTCAGCTATTCAGTTACTATCCAGTCATCTGGTGCTTATCTTAGTTTTTTCAGGGTATCCATGGTGAGAAGTGAAACAATGCCAAACAAAAATAGAGAGATCCATAGATTAAATCGAGAATAAAGGAAAAGAGGTATATAATTTTAAGAAGGGGTATTAAGCATATATTCTGGAATAAACCAGTCACTTTCCAGAAAGAGAATTATCCAGGCCAGACTCCCAAAATGCCAATTGAATTTCTGAACCATTCTCTTAATGTCTACAAGGCAAGTAACAAAAAGGAGATATTATTAGATATTGCAATTAAAGAACAGTTAAAATATATTCATTTTTATATAAATAATTCAAAAAATTGGCAATTTACGGAGTTGTGAAACAGATGAATACAAACTATGAATCTTTGATTAAGATTCTCAGAACTGGCTGTTGTTAATGAGTCAAGTTCGGAAGTGCTTTCTGTAGAACAGTGACTCGGAAGAGAGCGAAGTGCAGAGAAGAGAGAAAATATCCATCGAGAGCACAGACTGAGGAAAAGGAGGTCACACTTTCATACTAGCTTAGCAATCTAACAAGGGCATAGCACAGAAGTCTCCAAAGCTGTGTATGTGCATATAATAATTTATAAACTAATTTCCTCTACTATCTCATGAGAGAGCTTTCTTGGGAAGTCAAATAGCTCTCAGGCTTTTAAACTTTGTTTTTTAAAACCCCCATCATCCACTCCTTTCCAAAATATATAAAGTAAAATGTGAAGTATATCTTATTTGCATTTGACTTATATGTCACAAATTGATGTCTTTTGTGTCTTTATTATTTGCATTGGTCTGGCAGGTTTGTTTCATTTACTTGTCACATGCCTTGTGTCACACACCCATCAACTGGATGCTGTCCAGATATTGACACCGAAGACTCTGAGAATGTCGCTCCTTGAATGAATATTTTAACCTGAAAAGTAGAAGACAGATTTTTGATAACTCTCAATATTTGAAGAGAAAATATGTTCAGGGCTGTTTCTGTTACAAGAACATTAAAATGAGAAAATGAGTTTCTCGACAAGGATTTCTTAAGGGAACCAGGAATCAGCGAGATGACTTGTATGTTCCTCATTCACACTGAGTAAAGACTTTCAGGTTTCTGAAGCAGGGAGGGATGGGGCAGGTCTTTCAGCCCCAAGTCAATAAAGAAGAGCTGTAGAGAGGGAGGGGAACCCACTGAATAGGTGTTTGACCTTCACCTTGAAAATACAAAGACATTAAGCATCTGGCTGCCTTTCTTAGGGAAGGTACAGGAGAAGTCATCCCCCACGGGGATCAGGAAGTACTGAGAAAGCTTCATTCAAGGACAAGCGAAAAGATCTTGCACAGCCCAGCTGTAGGCCGCATGAAGGAGCAGGTGTGGGGCTATGCAAGGTGCTTTCCCTGAGAGCACAGGGAGCAGTAAAGGCCTTAGTAAGAGAAGCTGTTATCAGTCAGAATGGGGATCTGGCAGGGAAGCCACAGGCAAGAGATCCTCAGTGGTTGGTGTTTGGGAACAATCACAGAGAGCACTATATACAAAATACAAATAAGGGCAGGTGCAGCTGCCTGCCAAAGGCAGCAAACTCAGGCGGCACCAGTTGTCAGCGAAGTAAAAGTTTTCCTCTCTTCTCTTCCTTTTCCTCCACTCCTTGGGTAGCAGGGGTAGAAGTTGCAAGTAGGAATTGAGGAAAGAAAGGACTCACCAACTGCAGCCTTACAATTGAATCAGCAGGCCCAGAGAGACCTCACATTATGTGACATCTGAAGTATGATTATTAAATTGAAACTTGTTTCACCCACCTAATAGATATAGTGATCACTCCTTAGATATTGGTCATATTTATAGCTCTGACTTAAGCCATGTAACAAAAATATTTACACCTCTTTAATATTTTGAAATTAAAAAAATAAAATAAATCACTAAAAAAAAAATACAAAGGATACAAAGACAGGGAGATATAAATGATACATTGAGAGTTTTCATTGTTTCTTTGCTAATCCTTAGTTAAAAATGATGATGTTACAAAGTAAAATTTCTTTCCAGTTAGCAACATATAAGCTTCTGTTCAAAGATACACAATTAATGGTGCTCACCTGTGCTCTTAAAATAGTTAATGCATTCCAACCCGCCTCAGGCCGCACGGGCGCAGAGGCCTCCGGAGGCGGGATAATGGCTGCTTTGCACAAAGCAGTGAAACTGGTGGCCTCAAATTTCCACATCCTGGTCACTCCAAACACCGGGGGGCAGGTCTACCTTACAAAACGAACCTGTAGACCCTTGACTGGCCCTGGCAGCAATGGGATGGACTCCTTGGAGGAGGAAGAAAATGAGAATGGGGAAGACGAGGCCCAAGGAGAGAAAGAGCACCCAAACACCAGGTTTATAAGAGGAAGGGCTTTATTCACCAGCTGGGAGCTTACGGCATAGAAGAATTCCAAATGGCGGAGCTCTGGGTCTGGCTTGGTCTTTCCCTTTTTATCCACAGTACCACCCCACAGGTACCCTTCTCATTGGCCAGTTTGAATCAAGCAGGAGATGCTAGTCCAGCCCCTACAGAAAAATTCCCAAGAGCTGAGTCACCATGGAGAGGACTCTGCAGATATATCCTTGTGGTCTCCTTGAGAAGACCTGTTCTCCTAGACCTCACCTTTCTCTGGAGTCTTCTCTCACTATAATTAACAGCTAAAAAATTTCACTGAATTTCCTAAAGGGATCTGTATCAGAAAAGAACTCCAATCACCCCATCTCGTTAATGGCCTCATATTCTGAACCTGACTTAGGCCGTTCTTCCTCGTATATGTCTTCCTCTGAAGAGGAATTGCCCAACCTAGAAAAAGAGTATCCTGGGAAAAATAGAATGAAGACCTATGCTAAGGAGCTTATCAACAACAGGTGGACAAACTTTTGTGTTGACGATTATTTTCACTGTAAAAATATTGACTGCCGACCAGGTGAAAAAACAAAGAAGAAATCAAAACAATGGGTGCCCATGACTACAGTACCTAAGCCTTTTCAAATGATGATTAGAGAACAGAAGAAAAAGGAAGAGGCCAAGAAATCTAAACCAGACATTGAAATGTTACATAAACAGCTCAAAAACCAAGAGGCAGATTCAGAGTGTAAAAAGAAATTCCGAGCCAATCCGGTTCCTGCATCTGTCTTTCTCCCACTTTATCGAGTTAGTCAAGCAAAATGGAGAGCGGAGGAGGTCTCAGAAGGAGAAAAGCAAAGCAGCTCTTTTACCCTCACAAAAGCCATTTAAGTTTATGGCAAGGGAGGAACAGAAGCGAGCAGTGCAGGAAAAGCAGCTAAGAGACTGTTTTAAGAATAAAAAGAAAACAAATCGATTTAAAGCGAGACCCTTACCTCGATCTATTTATGATTCAATTACTAATGACAAGGTAAAAGAAGAAGAGCTCTATGGAAATAATAGGACATGGCTGAGAGCCTGAGAGCTTTCACAGAATTTATCCCCTATCCGTTGTAGGTCAGTTTGCCAACTCGGGGATCCCAAGAATATGGAACAGGCCATAAAATTGAGATATAAAAGCAAGGGTAAGGGCCAGACTCCTGATTTTGAAGACCTTCCCGAGAGATAGCAGAAACTCCTCCCAGAACACAGATATTTGAACCTCTTAACAGTTGGTAAACCATTTGGTCTTCGCGTATCTTCACGTGACTCTACTAAAAGAGATAAAATTTTGGCAGACATTGAAGCGGATGAAGAAAATTTAAAAGAAACTCTTTGGCCTTATTTGTCTGCAAGGCGAAAGTCACCAGTAAGAAGAACAAGTGCCAAGCCTTCCAGCTACAACCCTCCAATGCCCACAGTATCTTCCAAAGGACGAGAGCAAGCCATAAGGAGATCACTTGAGGAAAAGAAAATGTTGGAAGAAGAGAGAAATTGGATCCTAACTAAGCAGAAGCAAAGAATGAAAGAATTGCATAAACTCCTGACAACCCAGGCTAAGGCTTATGACTCATATCAAAGTTTAGCTCAAGTGTCCAAATCCCAAGTAAAATATCTCAGAAAAAGGTGAAAAGGAAAAGATGAAAGAGTATCGATGAGAACTAGAAGAAAGAGAAGAAAAATTAAAGCACAGGCCAGTACTGTTTGAAAGAGTCACTCAGAAAATGCAAGAATGGCAGCTGAAAAGCATTATTCTAACACCGTAAAAGCACTAGAAATATCTGATGAGCTTGTTTCAGAGAAAGGCCAAACTGGAAAAATATTTGAGTACCTCAGCAATCAAGAGAAAAAAAGTTTCACTGAAGATAAAGTTTTGATAAAGAAGAAAACAGAAGAAAGAGAGAATGAGGAAGAACATTACTTTGCTGATACCAACAGCCAAGATTCTTGCAAGGAAAAAGATGAAGCTGATGAAGAAAGTGGAGAAGAGAAATCAATTGAAGAATAAAAGCTGAATCATAAAGTCTCTCCTCTATACCTGTCCTGTTGTTAGCAGTATGGGAGTCAACAGCATAATTTGTGCTATTAAGAACCTGCAGGGGAAACCTTCCCAATATGCAGGGCAGTTGATTGAGCAAAGTCCTTTGTAGCCTGAATCCACCTGGTTGGTCATTTGGTCAGTTACAGTAAGGCTTTGCCTATTCAGTTGTTTTGATCACTACATATGGTCTCTTCACAACTTTGAACTGACTCGTATTTTTAAAAAGTGTTTGAGAATCACAGCTGTCGTAAACTGATTAGTTATAAAAATAAACATTTTTGGTGGGGGAAAATGGCTTAGTATTGAGAGCAGAGACAAGTATTGGCCTTGGGGGATTTTTTTTTAATTTTCTAAAAAGCATGAATCAATAAATATTTTTAAATATAAAAAAAAGAGTTAATGCTTTCCCACGTCGTCCGTATTTTCCACCATAGATTCTTATTGAACCTTAAATTCTAAATTATATAATCTTATAGAGTTTTATTTTAGGAGGAAACTTGTATCCCATTTTTGTCTATGTTTAATTTCAGTACTTTAATTTTGTATTTTTCACCCTGTCCTGATTGACAGAAAACTTTACATCCTGCTTCTCTCGTCTACCAAGTCCTGAGCTTGCAGACACTGATCTGCCAGAAGGACACTGCTCCCTTCTCATTCCTGTCCCTTGTCCTTCCACAGTTCAGTGAAAAAGTTGAAAAGAAGAAAAATTAAAAGCTAATTGTGGGGACATGTATAATGAGGGTATAATTTTTTTCAATAGTTATCCATTTTTTGCCAGTTTACACCCATTGAGGGTAAAAAATAACCCCTCCCTGGACAGAGCTTTTCTACTTTCTTGATAGAATGTTGATTAAAAGGCACATACAATAACTTAACTGTCTTTACAACTCCCTAGATATCAGCAGTTGTTATAAGTACCCTTAAATATCACTGCTTTAGCATAATCATGTCTTACAAAATGTTTGCGAAGAATACTGTAGCCCTTGTAAAGTATAAAGTTTTCTATAATCTTTAAGATAACATTATACTGGTTTTTAAAGAGATTTCATGATCATTATTAATATGTGGCAGAGCAATAAAGAGGGAATGTGTACAAATTTCCTTTTTGAATAGTGTGGCCCATTCCCATAAATGCCTAATTTAACAAAATATTCTGCCTCATTCAAAAAATGTCCCCAAGAAACTTTAAAACTTTTATGACTTAAAGGAAGATTTGTTTGTCATAATTTAATATATTCCATAGATGCTCCTACATTATTCAGAACTCAGCTCACACACACCGGATATTTCATAAATGTTGTTGTTGACTTAGCATGAGCCTCTAACCCTGCAGCTGTCCTCAGTGACGAGGACGAAAGCCTTAATAATTGCACATTAGAATTCTTCATTTTTAGCTCACAAACACATTCTCTTTCATTTTATTTGGGATTATTCAATGTCCTAAAGAAACGCTAATAAAATGTGGACTTGCATATTTGAAGAATGAAAGTATTTGCTGTTTTGTCAGTCTTTCATTACAACACAGCATTTTCCAGGTTAGGGTTTAATTTGGGGGTTATTTTGCTGTGATTGACTTTAATCATAAAGGTCTTTGAATTAAGTATGCTCTCTTTTATTTTCTTTACATTAAGAAATCCTGAAAAGTCTTGACATTTGTTAAAACTGTCACCATGTAACAGAAGTAAAGGCCTGAGAAAGAGTAAAATGTTTTAGGAGTTATCTCTTTACAACCTATCACCCTTTTTGAGGAATTGAAACCTGCATTCCTGCCTGAGGCCGCCAGTCAGTGGGCAGAGGTCAGTTCCTCATATTTGTGTTTTCTAGTATCTTAAACCACAGGGGATGGCTCAACAGAATTACCCTAACAAAGATATTAGAGTTAAACAGCAATAGTCTGAAGTGAAACCTTTAAAAGCCCTGTTTTACTGCTTAAGGGAGGTTAGGGAGGAAGAATATGGCTCTTTACAACCAAAGTCGGTCACTTTCCTCATTTGCTGCCAAATTAAGAAATTTCTGTTTCCTTTTCTTCCAACCGATTGTCTTCATTCTTTGTCTGGCCTTGGGACAAATAAAGAACTTGTGGTAACAAATGGAGAACTCACAACTACTTTATGCTATAATAAGAAAATGCTGCTCTTTTTGTTTAGATCTTGGCAGTGTTGCCAGAATTTCTATGACAAGCTCTATTGAACTTGGGTTCACAGAATGAAACCAGAATGACAGGACAGAGTTTATTGATGGAAAGATTGTTAGAAAGATTGCTAAACAAAGGAGAGAATAGAACCTCTGGCAGCAGATGGGGAGAACCCAAGCAGAAATGGAAAGCACACACCATCTAGGGGGTTAAATCCTGTCCTGTGGGTCGGGGGTTTGGGGAAAGTATATTAAGAGTATGTCACAATTGGCCCAAGGTCTGCAGACAGAAAAAGATCCTAAACTCAGCCCAGGAAGGAGGCCTTTGCACTTTCTGCCACAGGCAGGAGGGAGTGTGCTCCCTACTCAGGAGAAAGTAGCCCAGAACCCTTCAAGCTACTTTTTTCATGAAGTTGCTTGAGTGGCACCTAGAAATGTCATCTGTTTGTGCCTAGAGATGGGGGTCTGTGATGAGTTTGATTTCCGAGCTTACCCAGGCCTAGAAAATGGGGGTCCCTGTCCATCCCTGAGCAGGGAACTTTGTATCAGCCGGGCAACACGTGGCTAAGTACATCAGGAAGTGTGAGATTGCTTCCACAATCAAAGAACAATTGAAGACTGAGGCAGATCCTGACTTTTGAGGCAAGAAATAAGATAAATCATTAGAAAAATTGAAAAGTAATCTACTGTAATCACATTTGTTTACTTTTTGCCAGCTCCTGTTTGAAGCATTATTTGAAGTATGAGAAACATTATTTGAATTGAACTCATACACATGATAAATCTATAATTTTCAAACCATTTTAAGGAGTCCAGTTGAATAACCTGTGTGAGGTTAAAAAGCTAGTAAGTAGCACAGGCAAGACTCTTACCCAAACTTATCAATAATCTTAACCATTACACTAGAAGCTTCCATTTTGAACATTTGTATGGTTTGATTGGAAGAAGAAAATCTGACTATCACATGCTGGTTCACAGCTTTATCATTATAAAAGGAATCTTTAAAAGATCAAGAACAATGTTCTTAATGTACACAGTGAGAGGTGACCAATTTTGGTCACTAATTAATATTTGTAATCATTATATTTACTTATGTGTGGAGGTAAAACAGTCCATGTAGTTTCCTCTAATAATAAGATGGCTCTTCAGGGTAAAAAAAAAACAAAAAAACCTGTAACTGCTTTTAATATGTCTTCCACCAAAATATGACTTCTCTCTTTTTTTTCCTCCCTCTGTCCTCCTCTCCCCCACCCTTCGTCTCTCATTCTCTCTCTCTCTTTCTTTGTCACATACAATATAATATATTATGTCTATATATCCACACAATTTAGTCTTAGAAAAGTCAGATTCATATTCTGGGGGCCTAGGGAAGAACCTAAAAGCAAGAAGAGAATTTGTTTCAAGGTAATAGTTTAAAAAGAATTATTAATACTTAAATACTTAAAAGTATTATTAATAGTTCTTATATGTTAGGCAAAATTCTAAGTGCCTTACATGTATTAAATCATTCAGTCCTCAGAGCAACACGTTGAATCTATATATAAAGAACTCAAACAACACAGCACAAATAGCAAACAACCCTATCAAAAAGTGAGCAAGAGACAAAGTTTTTTCAAGAAAATAGACAAAACAAATGTCCAACAAACATGAAAAAATATTCGACATCACAAATCATCAAGGAACTGAAAATTAAAACTATCAGATACTGCCTTACCCCTATCAGAATGGCCATTTTGAAAAGCTAAAAACAATAGATGGCCTAAATAGCCTAAAAACATGGATACAAAGAGAAAAGAATTCTTCTACACTGTTGGCAAAAAAATGAAAATTAGTACAACCTCTGTGGAAAACGGTAGGGAGATTTCTCAAAGACTAAAAGCAGGACTAAAATTTAATCCAGCAATCCCATTACTGGTATCTACCCAAATAAAAACAAGTCATTTTATCAAAAAGACATTGGCACTAGAATGTTTATGCAGCATAATTCACAAGTGCAAAGATGTGGCATCAACCCAAGTAATTACCAAGAGTAGATAAAGATCCTAACATAACTGATGCTATTAAAAAAAAGTAGATAAAGAAAATATTATATACATATATACTATTCAGCATAAAAAGGAATGAAATAATATTTTTTGCAGCAATATGGATTTTCCTAAGTGAAATATCTCACCTAGGTATGGAAAAACCAGTCACCATATGTTCCCACTAATAAGTCATCTGAGAGATGAGTATATACAGGCACAAAGTGATATGAAGGTCATGAGAAACAAAGAAGGGGGCAGAGAAGGAGGCTGAGTGTGGAATAAAACCTCCCTATCCGCACAATAAACAATATTTTAGTGATGGGCACTCTAAAAGCCCTGACTTAAGCATTATACAAGATCACCATGTAAGAAAAATACTGTACCCCCTTAATTAATACTTTGAAACAAAAATGCTTTTAAAAAACCAAGCGAAACAAACTGAGCCTCAGAGAAGTTAACTAATATGTTCAAAATCATATGACTGGCAAATCATGGCATCAAATTCGTACAGTCTATCTGGCTCGAGTCCACATTCTTTATCATTAATGAGATCATGTTTTTGTTTTTGTTTCTTTTTCTTCTTCGTTTTATTAAAAGTAGGGAGTACAATATCCTCCTGACAAGACAATATGTCTAGTGTGTAATTAAAAGCACAATCGTGATAACGTAATTGATTTACCCTAGAAAAAACATTGTGCTTGTTTTGTAATTAGCTTACAATAATAATTAGTAGTTAATGATACTTTGAAAAAACAAATGTAACTCCATATTCTTAAACTGTTACTAGGGTATAACTCAGTTTTAATCATGTCTTATATATAATATGAAATAATAAGCCACTGTGTTGAAATGTTAACTTAGATAAGTCCCAGATTTCCATACTTAACAATGTGTCTGATTGGAGTTGCCTAATTAAATACTTAAATCTCACAATTTTAGTCTTTAATCTAATGCATAATATCAAAGACATCTAGGGACATAATAGCAAATGGAGACATTTATTTCATGATGCACTTTACAACCAATTTCAAGAACTGACATGGATGAACCCTCATCTACCTTTTACTTAATGATCCAAGTCTGTCTTCAAATACTCCCAATGATTTTAATATCACCGTACATTAAATACAAGAAATCCCTATGAAAATACCAAATGTGTTTTATATTTGGCTCTAACATCAGCTTTCATTTTCACTTATCTAGCTTTAAGTCAAGTCTCTCAAATGGTTGGTTAAAGAAGACTTTTTTATCCAATGCAAAAAAGGACTTTATGGTGATTGAAGAAATGGAGATTTAAGTAAAGGAGTTTGAGTAAAAGACAAATATTTACGAAAAATTAATTCATATAGAAATTTCCAAAAGCAGGCTTGGTGCCTGTGGCTCAACAGGCTAAGGCGCCAGCCACGTACACCTGAGCTGGCGGGTTCAAATCCAGCCCGGGCCCACCAAACAACAATGACGGCTGCAACCAAAAAATGGCCGGATGTTGTGGCGGGCGCCTGTAGTCCCAGCTACTTGGGAGCCAGAGGCAGGAGACTCACTTGAACCCAGGAATTAGAGGTTGCTGTGAGCTGTGAAGCTATGGCACTCTATCCAGGGTGACAGCTTGAGACTGTCTCAAAAAAAAAAAAAAAAAAAGAAAGAAATTTCCAAAAGCTTTTAAGTACAATGGAATAGTTATTTAATGCATTGCTTTATATTAAAATATATTAATTTGAGAACCACAAATGTTGACACAATTACTTGCCTTAAAATCATAAGGCTCATTTTGTCAGTTTGCAACCTTTTTTTCATTGTAATTCTAATTATAGTTTAAGTATAACCTAATTATAGTTAAAATAACAGTTTATTTTTATAATTAAACATGAATTTTAATTCATTCACAATATGTTGAGTCCTTTCAAATGTATTGTCAATTTGGCCATTATAATTTATTAAATAAATGACTCTTTTCCCATCCATAAAAATTCTCACAGTTTCACTTTATTAGCAAATGAATTTCTATGCATATATAGTGTTGCACAACTTATAAATGAATAAACCATTTTTTAGTATATAACCTCATAAACGTTTATAAAATCATGTCCATCATAAAAGATAAATCAAGTGGTTAAGTTTGACAAACACCATATAAGAACTACTTGAATGTACTAGAATTTGAACTTTATACACATCAGCACTTAAAAGAATAACTAATATGCCAAGTCCTAAAATTAAATGCATGTTATAAAATAAACACCATTAAAAATATTTGAAATAAGAAGGCTGGGTCAAATTCCTTTAACATTCTGTCCTTTTCTCATCAGTATAAATTAGAATCTAAAAAATACTGAGGCTCGGCGCCCATGGCTCGACGGGCTAAGGCGTCAGCCACGTACACCTGAGCTGGCGGGTTCAAATCCAGCACCAGGACCCGCCAAACAACAATGACGCCTGCAACCAAAAAATGGCCGGGCGTTGTGGCGGGCGCCTGTGGTCCCAGCTACTTGGGAGACGGAGGCAAGAGACTCGCTTGAGCCCAGGAATTGAAGGTTGCTGTGAGCTGTAATGCCATGGCACTCTATCCAGGGTGACAGCTTGAGGCTCTGTCTCAAAAAAAAAAAAAAAAAAAAAAAAATACTGAAATAAATTGAGAACTTTAGGAAAATTTGCCATATTCTATCAAAGAAGGAAAAGACTATTAATAATAAATCCTATGATTCTTTTTAAGGTCTAAATAGTCTCTTACAATTTTGAATTATAATTTCATAGCTCTACATAAACTAAAAGCATAATTTACATATATTGTTTTTAAATAGCAATTTTCCTAATTTCTCATTAAATAAAAATGCTCAATATATCAAATTATGAAAGTGTTCTACCAAACCACTTATGTAAAATTGGACAAAACAACTTTTAAAATAATAATTGAAAAAAAAGAGAATAAAAGAAGACATCTTCACAGATTCTTAATGTTCCTGGGCTGCTTTTTATTATAGAGGGAAACAAAAGAAAGATGTATACTTAAGGTTTTAGCTTCCAGCTTTGGCCCTACCCCCAGTTGATCTAGAACCTTGACCTAAGATTCATCTAAAAAATGAAGCAGTAGGACTAGGTAACCTACAAATATACTTTCAACTCAGAATTCTATATCAGGCTTGCTTAGAATGCTTGCTTTCAGAAGATAAGATGGTTCCAGTAAAGAAGTAACTTTTAAAACTGCACAACTGCTTATGTTTATAATAACTTTCTCACTAAAACCATGTTACTTAATGCTCTTGAAAACTTAGCTTATTTTATCATAAACTCATAGCTTTTACTATGAAAAGACAGTGATACTGTATATCACAACCAGGAAACTTAGTTAAAAATATAAAAAGACTGTTCCAATTTGGGATGAATTTATACCGATCCTTTGCCTCGCACATTTGGAAAGTTTTTGTCTCTGTAATTTAAGAGCTTAGAAGCGATGGGAAGAAGATGAGTGGGGAGTTACACCAAGATATTTTGTTAGATCCTAGTGATTACTTACGTGTAGAGGAATAATGACCTTCAAACCACGTTTAGAAGGAGACACAAGAAGAAAAACACGCAGGGTGAGTTTCTGTTCTCATTTTTTTTCTCTCTTAACAGAAAACTAACCTGTGGATAGCCAATGTTTTTCACATACTAAAACTAATTTGTGTGTTGTGCAAGTCATGATGAGCCACATTTTAGTGAGTCTGATGCCTTCTCCTTTGGGTGTTTTATGAACTGAGGACATGCTGGTATGCAGATACTTGCTTTTACTAAAAGTCAATAAAAAGGTCAGATCCAAGCCTTTGTGTTTATGGGGCTATAAAAGGCCATTTAGTCATTTTTAGTCTCTTCCTAACACACATCACTCCTTTGGAATTTAGTTATTTGTCTTTCATTTCGTAACATATTGGTTCGGTTTTCTCATCAGACAACCTAACATTATAAAATCAAAGAAAGAAAAAGTGATGTTACTTAGACGGTCACCACCTCCTTAAAGCCCAAGGAGCGCTTCTGAGACTTTGATGTTTTCCTATTATCCTCAGTCACTTGTGCCTTTGATGTTTAGGTGATTTGAAAACAATTCACTGGCATTAGGCATTAGACTTCTTTTTTTATGTAATCTGTCTTCCAAGTACTAGCTTTGCCTTCATTTTAAATTGGACTCTATTTTGAATTTCATCATCGAAATCTCCTCTTTTCTTTGTTTTTTATAAAACCATTTTACATACTGGCCAATAGAATTCTCACTTGTTTCTCAATTTTTATTTATTTATTTATTTTTTGAGACAGAGCCTCAAACTGACACCCTGGGTAGAGTGTCGTAGCATTACAGCTCACAGCAACCTCCAATTCCTGGGCTCAAGTGAGTCTCCTGCCTCTGCCTCCCAAGTAGCTGGGACTGCAGGCGCCCGCCACAACGCCTGGCCATTTTTCTTTGAGTTGCAGCCGTCATTGTTGGTTGGCGGGCCCAGGCTGGATTCTAACCCGCCAGCTCAGGTTTACATGACTGGCGCCTTAGCCCGCTGAGCCACAGGCGCCGAGCCCTCAATTTTTATAACTACATTCTATTTTGTACTTTTAAAAAACTATCTTAGTGTGTTAACCACTAAAGGAGTTTAAGAAAAGACCGTTGAGAGAAGCTGCCATTTTCCCCTCACATCTAAGAGGAACAGCCAGAATCAAGGATATAACAAATTTATGTTTGGGTCAGTACTATCTTCTACCCAAAGCTAGAAAATCTGTTAGCTTCTATTGCCTTAACCAAGTCATTTTGATAATTAATCTTACTAGATTGCAAATGAATACCAAAGTAAACCCAAAACTGAATATATTAGGAGATATAACATTTGTACTAAATATCAATGGTTTTAATAATTACAGTTAACATCTGGTTACCTTATGCCAGATGCTGTGGTAATTATAACCCACTTATCAAAAATAAAATTTGAAATAGGTGATAATATTATGTTCACTTATTGATACAGAAACCAAATCTCTGGAAAGATTAAGGACATTGACCAAGATTTTGTACCTGAACCACAGTCAAAAACATCATTATGGGCTCGGCACCTGTGGCTCAACGGGCTAAGGCGCCAGCCACGTACACCTGAGCTGGCGGGTTCGAATCCTGCCCAGCCAGCCAAACAATGACGGCTGCAACCAAAAAATGGCCAAGCGTTGTGGCGGGCGCCTGTTGTCCCAGTTACTTGGGAGGCAGAGGCAAGAGACTCACTTGAGCCCAGGAGTTGGAGGTTGCTGTGAGCTGTGATGCCACAACACTCTATCCAGGGTGACAGCTTGAGGCTCTGTCTCAAAAAAGAAAAAAACATCATTATGGTCTAACTGTGTCATTACAGAAGATAGATTCCTTCGTGTGTATGAGGGACTTTCAGTCTTTCAATCTTCTTCTGTACGCTAGTTCTTTTTCTGTTCCTGGTTAAAACCTCAATAAGTTGCTACAGCTTTCTGGTTCTCTTTTATCACAAAAATAATCTCATTTTACTAGGTAAAATATCCACTTAATGCAATAATCTTAACTTAAACTTTACAAAAGATAAAACATTGCCTTTTCCCAACTTGAGTCTATTTTATGCTGAGAAGCCTACAATGGTAATAAGATTAGGTGCTTTCTCTCCACTCCCCCCCACCCCTACTCCTTTACTAGACTTTGTGACTCAATACAAATCAGATTCTGGGGAAAGCAGTGGAGGGGAAAAGGCAGGCGTCGTTGTCATGTGAAGTCAGGATCCTCAGAGTGACAAAGGAATGATTCCTGACTATGTGGGGAGGGAACACATTTGTCATTGTCATGGAGGTTCATCTACTGTGAACTCAACTTCCTACTTATAAATATTCTCTCTTCTGGTAGCTTCCCGATGCTTTCCTTAGACTCTGAACTTCTAGAAGTCTACCTGTGGCCCTCTAAGCTAAAGAAGCTTTAAAATTCTTTTCAGGCCAACTCCTCCCCATGTCTCAACCATCAAAACTTGTACATCTTTCCTCATCATGTATGTCATTGTCATTGTAGCTCACTCCCAATGTTGCTTCCGGTTCACTGTGCTCAAGTAGGGGCATTTCAGTCTCTCTCTCTTTTTTTTTTTTTGGAGACAGTCTCACTATGTTACCCTGGATAGAGTACCCTAGCATCACAGCTCACAGCAACCTCAACCTCTTAGGCTTAAGTGATTCTCTTGCCTCAGCCTCCCAAGTAGCTGGGACTATAGGCACCTGCCACAATCCCCAACATTTTTTGGTTATAGTTGTCATTGTTGTTTAAACTGGTCCAGGCTAGGTTTTAAACCCACCAACCTTGGTGTATGTGGCGGTGCCCTACCCACTGAGTTACGGGTGCTGCCTCAGTCTCTTATTTTTACAGGCTCATGTAAGCATTAATCTCTAAAACTCTAGAGAACATTACCAAGCCTTATCAATTAACACTTTGAAACTTCTCCAACTTGTTTTCACATGAGGGGAAAACGATGCTTTTCCTTCATAAAGCAGCCCCTTCCTCCTCCATGGGGAAAGAGTGGAAACATTGATAAGTTGGTCAAACAAACCATCTCTATCAACCTTCCTCATCAACCTCTAGCTATCTATCTCAAGATAACTGAAAAGCTAAGAATTTTGACAGCTAGATTTTCCTCTTTCCTTTCCAACTTCCATTTTGATAGTACATGTCTGACTGTGGATTGTGTCGGGCATGTATTGTTTTCTTGTGTCCCTTAGTTAAAATTCTCCCATTTTAAACATCTTATTATGATAGCTTAGATATCTAAAGAGAAAAGAGAGACTTTCCAGGGGTAATCTCGGAACTAGCTGAGGAATACATTATAGAATCAATATGCACAGACCATCCATCCAACCTAAGCCATCCCAAATACCCCATAGAGAGCTAAGAATTCTTGACTCAAATTTTATATCAAAATATTAATATAAGCCAGAAAAAGGATAGCAATGCTTTCTCTTTAAACTCTCATGGGTATATGTATATTTATGATGTAATTAAACAGAGCAAATTTAATATTGTAGTCACTTTCACATATACTTACATGTATGTATTATACCAATTTATATAAATAAAATGTGAGATAATTTCTAACCACAACCTACCAAATGAAGAATATTTTAAGTACTCACCAAAATGTAAAGACATCAATGATTCAAAGTAAATGAAGATTTGGTCCTTGGTATATTGCAGTTCCTCAGAAAGTCAGTGTACATGTTCAGACTAAGACAGGGCTCAGCAAATTTTGTCCAATTTAAAAGGTAGAATTCATTCAGAGGATCATTACTTAATAAATAAAGTGATTGAAGAAAACATAGTCTACTAGATCTATGTAAAGAAATAAACAGCAATGTCTTAGTAGCCAGGGACTTCAACACTCCACTGAGAGAACTAGACAAATTGTTAAGGTAGAAATTTAACAAAGAAATACTAGACTTCAATAGAACTCTAGAACAAATTAAGTAACAGACATTTACAGAACATTCTACCTCAAAACTGCATATTATAGATTCTTCTCATCAGCACATGGAATATTCTCCAAGGTAGATCATATGTTAGGCCACAAAACAATTCTCAACAAATTGAGAAACACTGAAATCATCTTGTGTATCTTGTTAAACCACAGTTAAAACTACAGAAAGACATTCTCAAAACTACACACAAATATGTGGAAATTATATAACCTGCTGCTCAACAATCCTTGGATCAATAAAGAAATGAAAGTGAATTCTTTTTAATTAAATCATAGCTATGTACATTAATGTAATCATGGAGTACAATGTGCTGGTTTTATATACCATTTGAAATCGTTTCATCAAACTGGTTAACATAGCCTTCACTGCATTTTCAGACATTTATATTCTACACTTAGTAAATTTTACATGTACCCTTGTAAAATGCACCATAGGTGTAGTCTCACCAATCACCCTCCCTCCACCCATCCTCTCCCCGCCTGTCCCCTCCCTCAATAATTATTTTTAATTGAATAACAAAGGGAACATAACCCCAAAATCTCTGGGAGATGGAAAAAGCAGTGCTAATGTTAGGTCTGGAAGAAGGTAAACAGGTGACAAGGAAGTGGCATATGGTAGAGAGTTGGAACCAAATTGCAGCTGGGAACCAAAATATGGCTAGGAACTGTTGCCAAGTGATTACTCCTGAGGAGCTCCTAGTGACCTTTAACTCACCTGGGGCTCATTACCATCTAATTAGCATAAAATAGGTAGACTGTTTATGAAGACTTCTAGGAGGACACATGCACACATAGTAAGAAAACTGTTATATAACCTAAGCTGTTATGTAATCTGTTATATAACCCTACCCTGCCAATCATCCAAAAGGTAGGAAACAGCATCCAATCCTGCCAGGAGAAAGCTGGGAGGAACTAGTGAGCATATAAAAGATAGTGTGTGCTCAGACTTCAGAGTCTTTCTGTACTCATGGAGAATGACCCATCTGTCCCTCTGAGACATACTTCTGCTTTGCAATAAATGTTGCATGTGTGATTGCTTTGTGGGCTGTAATCACTCCATCATCAGCTTGACTTGGTACCAGTCCTTATTATTTACACTGAGAACCAGGGCATCAGGGATAGACCTAATACTAAGAGGGAACATCATAGCCTTAAAGGCCCACATCAGAAAGACAGAAAGATCATCAATTAACAACCTAATGTCACATCTCAAGGAACTGGAGAAAGAAGAATAGATCCAACCCAAACATAGCAGAAGAAGGAAATAATAATCAGAGCAGAACTAGTAAGTGAAAATCAAACAATACAAAGGATTAATGGAGCAAAATATTTGAAAATATAAACAAAATTGATAGACATCTAGATAAATTAACGAGAAATAGAAGAGAAAGTACTCAAATAATCAGAAACAAAAAAGGAAACATTACAACTGATATTACAAGAACAAACAACATTTTCTAACACTACTATGAAAACCTCTGTATACATAAACTAGAAAATCTACAGGAAATGAATACATATTTGGAAACACACAACCTCCTATCTTTAAATCAGGAAGAAACAGGGCAGTGCCTGTGGCTCAGTGGGTAGGGTGCAGGCCCCATATACCGAGGGTGGTGGATTCGAACCTGGCCCCGGCCAGCTAAAACAGCAGTGACAACTGCAACAAAAAATAGCCAGGCATTTTGGTGGGCACCTATATTCCCACTTACCCGAGAGGCTGAGTCAAGAGAATTGCCTAAACCCAAGAGTTGGCTTTGCTGTGAGCTGTGACACCATGGTACTCTAGCCAGGGTAACAAAGTGAAACTCTGTCTCTAAATAAATAAATTAATTAATTAATAAGCAAGAAATAGAAATCTTGAATAGAACAATAAGGATTAGCAATACAGATCCACCATGTATTCTTGTCAAAAGCTTGACAACAGCTTGACCCCCACAGTCTCATCAACCAGCCTTATGTGGTAGTGGCACAGGTCAGGCAGGGGAAGTTAAAACTAAATCATGAGCATAGCCGTGGACACCCAAGTGTACCATGGTCAATTTAGCCCTTGTAGCCTACTAATGTTCTAATGGTGCAGTCAAACTGGAAAGATTATTTCATTGCAAATTATTTTAATCTTTGGTATTTCAAACATGTTAATTTAAAACAAAAATATAAAAGAACAAATTAAAAATAAAAGAATTTGTTCTTTGAAATTTGGATTAGTCAAAAGCCATACTTAAGGACTTAGAAAGCCGCATGTGGCCTTGAGGCCTCAGGTTCCCAACTCTGACTGGCACACCCCTTCCCACTCATCCGTGATCTGTGCCAACATGCTTCAAATCCTTTCCAAAGCCTTTCATCCCCTCTTATCCACCCAGCCAAAGAAAACTACACAGAACTATGACAATAAGAGATACTATCGTAATACTATTGCCTTTCCATTTTTACCTTTTTTTGATTTTGTTCTTCTTCTATTTTCCTATCCTTAATTTTTCTTTTTGGCTGACCTTACTTACCTAAAAAACCTGAAACTCTCAGCAACTCCACTGATAGAGTTGCTTTCAGATCTAATTTATTTAAAGTCTCCTTGGGTCATCTCTCTATAACTTTTTATTTTTATTTATAGTATTTATTTATTTATTTTTGCAGTTTTTGGCCAAGGTCAAGTTTTAACCCACCACTTCCAGTATGAGTCCAGCGCCCTACTTCTTTGAGCTACAGGCACCGCCCATCTCTATAGAACTTTTGAAAGTGTCAAAGGTGAAGCTAATCTGAACATTATAGCACAATGAGCCTGAATGCTGAAATTATAGCTTTCTTTTATACTTTATTCCCTGTCTTTATAAAATGTCTCCTTTTCCATTCCCAATGTCCAATGTCCTTTCAAGTTATGGAATTTTATCACACAATGAATCTAATCCAGGGTTTCTCAGTGTCCTTCTCTGCCATGTTAGGGAGGATAATTCTTTGTTATGGGGCTGTTCTGTGCACTGCACCATGTTTAGCCTTGGCCTAGCTTAATCTCTATGATTAGATGCCAGGTATACCCCTTCGATTGTTACAACCAAAAATATCTCCAAATATTTCCAAAGTTTCTCTAGAGCAAAATCATTGTCCCTTCCCCATTGAAAATCACTGAGCTAAGTCATTCTGGAACTGAATTCTACAAGTACTTGTAAAAATCTACTGCTTTACATTATAAAGTATTCCTAGTGTGTTTCAAGTGGGTCAGAGACAATATTTAGGGCTTTCCTGGGGCTACGATGTATATTTTTCCCATATTCATTTTATTATTAGAATCAAAAGCAAATGCATTAATGATAATTCCTTCACTGCTATTTTATGCTCTACTTCCTTAACCTAACTAATGCATTAAAAATGTACTCCAGGGAGAAGGTGAGGTTAATTGCTCTGTACATGAGGCAACAGGTAAATATGATTATCAAGAGAATTGAAGATCATCCAAAACTAAATGCATAAACAATTTAAGTCTTCCAAAAATGGAAAACAAAATACCATACACTATGTTAGACAAAGTTTCAGAACTTCTGTCACCTACAAAAATCAATTTAATGAGAAGAAGATGTTACTGATAGCTTACTTTCTGATAAAGATCTAATGCCAGGTCTTAGTTTCCTGATCATGGAGGAAAAACTTCACTAAAATAATTATGTTAAATGCACTCACATGATTTCTAAGAGATTAATTCTCCTTTTAGCAATGGAAAGTGCTATTCATGTGGAACAAAGTTAGCAAACAGGTATAATAAAGCAATTACAGTACTGTCACCACTAACTGGACTCTCCTTACAGCTCTGATTTCAACTCCTTCAGGCATACTGCAAAAAGATCGCTTTCTTTTCAATGATTTCACTTTGCCATCCATAAATTTTCACTGGCTTGTACTTTTCAAATTTCAAAGAACTTTAATATCTATTTCCTCATAGAAATTTGAAATAAGTGGGGAAAAATTAGTCTTCCATCTTCGAGAAAGGGAAACTGAAGCTTTAAAAATATAAATCCTTCCTCCAAAAGAGAAGCAAAAGAGTAGAGACTCACCTTTCTTGTAGCTATATTCTTTCCACTCTTCCGAGCTGGCTCCTAACAATTTATATACCTTTCTCTAATTTGCTACCAGGACCACACCTGACAATTGTCTATTGTGGACCACACCTGACAGCTCTCCGAAATGCAGCTGCATTCAACATATCTAATGAAGACTGAGTCTTTTCATCATTGAGAAGGTCCAGAAGTTGATAAACCTGAGATGACCCTTTAGACTTACAGTCAATTTACTTGGTGACTTTGGGTACCTCTGAAGTCTCAATTGTCTCATAACAACCTAGACTTTGAGGATCAAAAGAAAAGGTACATAAAGAGGTTCTTCCCTTGATGGGCTTAAAAGTTACCTTATCCTATCTACCCCAAATAACCTTAATATACCAAAACTTCACTTTATTAGGAATCATGATATTTTGAAAATAGTTTTATTAAATACCTTTTACAGAAGCAGGTGGATGGGCGATGGAGACAGAGATGAACGAATAAATAGAAGGAAAACCTATTTGTAGCAAGAAAGGAGGAGAGAAGAAAGTTGAAAATCTTGCCTTGTCCTAGTAGAAAAATCAAAAGGACTTATTGAGACTGTAGGCAAGCCATTGTCCCTCACTTGGAACTGTGTGTATAGTTCTTTACCAAAGAAAGGAAAAGGAGAGATGGGGGGAAATGAAAAAAAAATTAAGTTCCATCTTGAAATTACTAGTTAGCCAGTTGGTGAGCTGTAAAATGAATGAAAAAAGCCAAATATGCAAATTAGCACTTTCTAAGAATCTTAGAACTTTAAAGGCAGAAGCAGGTATAGGGTCCATCCAACCCTCTTCTCAGCCATATTTTGACAATTTGCAATCAGCAGGTGAAGATAATTGCTGATGATTCTGAAATATCTGGAGTAGGTAAAAACAGAAAGTTCTTAGGGAACTAAGACAATTTGAGGCTTAACATGTTTCAATACTGAATACCTCGTATAAAAATGGCTGAAAATGAAGTTTCAGCTTATAAGAGAATCTTAAGGGGGGTGTGTGTGGGTGTGTGATGTACACGTGTATTTCATAATCACTAAGGCATCCCCAGCACAGTGGATTCTCTGTGAGCTGAGAGTGATACATGATTCTCACAGTCATTCCCCAATGCTGATGACACCCTACCTTATACTTCAACATCTTTTAGAACGGTGAATCTCAACTCCGGATGCACAGAGAACTTACCCATGGAACTTTAAAAGGGTTCTAACCCCTGAGATTCTGATGTATCCTGGTAAAGACCTAGAAGTGTGGAAAAGCTCTACAGGTGATTTTAATGCACTTCCAGGATTGAAAACATGATTTTAGGATTATGGATGGCCTTAAAATGAAAAGTCAGGTTAAAAAATAAGCAATACTAGAAACTTTATGGGAAAGTGTGTGAATTCTAATTTATATAACTTAACTTTTAATCTCAGTTTGGAAATTAAAATAATATTTTTGTATTTTAGGAAAAAATGTATAGTATACATGTAAAACACTTCTCAAAACATTAGACAATGGAATCCAAAACTATGTTCAAAAAAGATTATACTATAATCAAATAGGATTGATATTTTCATTGTATGTAAAGTTTAACCCTAGAAATATCTCTATAATTCTTCCCATGGGGCAATCAAGAAAAAATAAATCATATGATTATGTCAATATATGGAGAAAAGAAAGTTTCTAATTCTGCTTGTTGCTAAGAATTATCAGCAAACTAGGAAATTTGCCAGTTTCTGCTAATTAAATATGCAATTATCCCATGACCCAGAAATTCCGCAATTAGCCCTATACTCAAATGAATTAGTTCATATGTTAAAAAATAACCCACTTGTATAAGGATACAAGGTCAGACAATTAAGTTCACAAACTCATTGCCGAATATCACTATGGTCACCTTCAAAGTACTCCCCTTGGCCATTTGGTGACCATGCATCAACAACCCTCATGGCCATTCCAGAAAAAAAGTTCCAAAATTGCTTTGGGCTAGGAGCTGGCATTGGCTTACAACTTCTCTAGGGGAGTCCCTTGAATATGACCGTAGTGATAGTCAGCACAGTATCTGTACCACTTTTTGTATAATGAGTTTGCAAAATTAATTGCCTCACCTCATATTCAAAATAATATTATTCATAATAGCTCTAGGTATATATTTGAATCAGGTTATAGAAGCTCACAAGGAATTTTGCAAGTTTATTAAGTAATGCAGCCCAGATTTGGCTATTGGGGAAATATTTATGCCAGGAGAATCAGCAAATGCTACAAGTCAGTATTTTTGTCTTCTCAGAGAGCCAGTTGATCAGCACACCATTAAATAGCTCAAAACTAGAAACCATCCAAATGTCCATCAATGGGAACTTGCAGGCAGAATGGGGACTGAAGACCCCATTTCTGGCAAGGGAAAACACCCTTAGAAAAAAGGGGAAAATTAAAAAGTAAGCTGAATGAGTCTGAACAAAGGAAAGTCAGATAAAAGATCAACTGCTAAATTTCTTATCTGAGCAAGTTTCCTGCTTTTCCTACAGCTCTGGCCTATTGGGGATACAGCTTACTAACACCCTTGTTGGGTCTATAAACACTCTGAGGAATAAAGGAGTATTGATTATTATTTTTTTAAAGGTGGGAATATTTCAACACTTAATCAAGAAGGTAGTTGTATCTGAGGGTGGTGGAAATATTCAACACTTAATCTAGATGGTAGTTGCATCGTTGTATACACCTATAACCATTCATTGAGGTGTATACACATATAACCATTCTTTAGTGGGATGGGCACAAGAACAGAGAAATAACCCAGTGCAAAGCATTCAGAGCTCAGAAAGATATAAATGCAATTTTAATAGATGACAAATAAGGCTCCATAAAGTAATGAGCTAAAAAGAGATTAGTAGATTATGTAGGGAAAACTGTGCCTGCACAGAGAAAAATAAGGCTAGATCATTAACTGACACCAAAAGAAAAAAACACATTATCTTTGTTATCTCAGTGTGGGAAAGTACTTATTAAAGAAAATTCTGACACTAAATACTAAAAGTCAAAAATTGATGTAATTGAATAAATCAAAAGTGAGGATTTCTGGTGAAGGAAGAAAACCACAGGAAAAGGAGACAGATAACAGCCGTTCAGAAAGTAATTGCAATATGTAACACTGCCATGAACCAATGTCCAGAACTGCACTCTTCAGTACAGTACATGCTGGACAGATGCAAATATTTAAATGTAAAAAAAGTCGATTGTAAGTCAAATGAAAAAATTCACTTCCTTAGTGCCACTAGCCATTTTTCAAATAATCAAAAGTGAGTAGTGCTATCATATTAGACAGTACTAATCCATAACTTCAGAAAGCTCTATAAAAAAAACACACTGGCCTAAGATATAGAAGGAGCTTCTACAAATAGAAAGCTCTGGAAAAGCAAGGTGCATAATAAAAAAAAATTATAAAAAAGGAAAACCTTAGAGGACAATGAAAGACAAACTGAAGTAGCCGGGCATTGTGGTGGATGCCTGTAGTCCCAGCTACTTGGGAGGCTGAGGCAAGAGAATTGCTTAAGCTCAAGAATTTGATGAGCTGTGATACCACAGCACTCTATTGAGGGTGACATAGTGAGACTCTTGTCTCAAAAAAAAAAAAAAAAAAAGAGAGAGGAAACCCACATAGTTTACATGTAAGTGACTTGAACAAATTTACTAATAACTAAATAAATTTACTAATTTTAGTAAAATTTAATTTTACTAAATTTAAAAGCTATTATGGTTCTATACCTATTGAACTGGAAAAAAATGGATGTGGTAAAATACTAAGTGTTGTCAAGGTTGCAAAGAAATATAAATCCTCGTGTGCAACTACTGAGACTATAATTTGTTATGGTTGTAAGGAGAAGCAATTAATCAGTGTACAAATTGAGAATGCATATAACTCTTATCCCAATGATCACACCCTCAGAAAAACTGTCTCAGTTTCACAAAGGTTATCTATACAAGGATATTCATCACAGTGTGAAGATAGCTTGAGAAACTTAAAGGCATCTACACGCAAGGTGTCCATTACTCTGGGCATGAATAATCAAAATGCGGTGTATCTTCACTGTTGAATATGCACAATTAATTAGGTAAATGTATACAAAGAAACATGAGTAGGCATTTAAATATATGTCTTGAATATATTAAGAATGAATATCATGAAAATTTTCAAACGGAATAGGGACTATGATCAAAAATATTATCTAATTAGAACATGTATATTAAAAATATAAATTTTATAATAATACATATATACAAAATATATTTGTACATTTCATATATGTACATACTATACATACACAAAAACATAAAACAAGTCTACAGCAAGAAGAAGATGATGGGATTAGAGATGAAAGATGATACAAAGGGGAAAATAAATAAAAGAACAATTAAAAAGAAACATAAATCAATGGAACAGCACACAAAGTCCAGAAATTCACCCACACATACAGAGTCAATTGTTGAATAACAAAGAGGCAAAGTCTATTCAATAGAAAATGACAGGCTTTCAAGAAATGATGGTAGAATAGATAAACAAATAAACACTCACACAAGAGGAAAAAACAATTCAACTCAAGTGGGGGGAGGAAGGGTTTGGGAGCTCTCACCCAACAGACACAATGGAAGGGTATATGGCACACCTTCTGGGGGAAGGGCACAATCTCAACTTGGACATTACCAAATAAATGAAAACAATGTAACCTAAACATCAGTACCCTAATATTGAGCTGAAATAACAAAATGAAGGAAAGAAATGATGGTAGAACAATTGGATACCTGTGTGCAATAAGAGAAAAAAAGAAACAGAAAATAATAAATGAAATAATGTAAACTAATGAAAATGAAGTAAGAAATGTAAAAATAATAAAAGAAAACAAAGTAACCTAATCATCTGTACCCTAATATTAATCTGAAATTTAAAAAGGAAAGAAAGAAATGGTGGTAGAAAATTGTATACCTGCATGCAAAAAGAGGAAAAAAGAAACAGAAAAAAAGAAGCTCATGCCACATATAAAAATGAATTCAAAATAGATCATAAACTTAAATGTAAAACCTAAAACTATACAACATCTGTAATAAAACAGTAGAAACCTTTGTACCTTTGAGTTAAGCAAAGATTTCTTTTTTCTTTTTTTCATTTTTTTTGAGACAGAGTCTCAAGCTATTGTCCGAATAGAGCGCTATGGCCTCACAGCTCACGCAACCTCAAACTTCTGGACTTACGTGATTCTCTTGCCTCAGCCTCCCAAGTAGCTGGGACTACAGGTGCCCACCACAGCACCCCACTTTTTGTTGTTGTTGTTGTGCAGCTGTCATTATTTTTTAGCTGGCCTGAGCTGGGTTTGAACCCGCTGGCCTTGGTGTACTGGTGTACGTGGTCGGCTCCCTACCCATTGAGCTATGGGCACCGCCCAAACAAAGATTTGTTAAATACAAAGTGAAAAGCATGATCTGAGGAGGGGTGAATTAGACCTCATTAAACTAGAAATTTGTCTTTTTAAAAGACTATGTGATAAAAGAAAAGGCATTATCCAGAATGGGAGAAAATATTTGCAAAACACAAATTTTGTAAAGGACTTGTATCTATAGAATATATAATGAACTCTTAAAAGCCAAAAATAAGAAAAACCCAACACAAGCTCACCAAACAAGTTATACAAGTGGCAAATTAACACATGAAAAGGTGCTCCACATCATTAGTCATAGGGAAATGCAATTTAAACCCACAGTGAGACACCACTAAACGCGTATTAAAATAGTGAGAATTAAATGATTGACAGGGCCAGGTGTGGTGAGGATGTTGAGAAGCCTAGGCTCACACATAAAGCTAGTGAGAATGTGAAAGTACTGTGTGGTGCAGTTTGACACTCTTTAAAAAGTAAACACTCAGGGCAGCGCCTGTGGCTCAGCGCGTAGGGTGCCGGCCTCATATACCAAAGGTGGAGGGTTCAAACGCAGCCTTGGCGGAACTGCAAAACAGAAAAGTAGCCAGGCGTTGTGGTGGGTGCATGTAGTCTCAGCTACTCAGGAGGCTGAGGCAAGAGAATCACCTAAGCCCAGGAGTTGGAGGTTGCTGTGAGCTGTGTAACGCCACAGCACTCTACAGAGAGCAATAAAGTGAGTCTCTGTCTTTACAAAAAAAAAAAAAAAAAGATAAAAAGTATTTGTAAACACTCACCTATCCTATGACCTGATCATTCCATACCTATGTATTTATCCAAAAGAAATGAAACATGTCTTCACACAAAAACATGCATGATTGTGAATATGTGTAACAGCCAAGGAGTGGAAATGACCAAATACCCACTAACAGGTGAATGGATAAACAATTTGTACATAATGGATACTATTTACGAATAGGAGGGAAAAAATACTGATACACACTACAACACAGATAGAGCTCAACATAATCATGCTGCATGAAAGAAGCCAGACGAAAACTAGAGCATACTGTGCGATGCCATTTATAGAACACTCTAGAAAACGCAAACTCATCTACAGGGACAGAAGACAGATTTGTGGTTGGGGAGGTGGTAGGAAGGAGAGGTCATAAAAACTTTTGGGGTGTTAGATATGTTCAGTCTCTTGATTGCGGTGTTGGTTTCACTGGTGTATGCAAATGTCAAAACTCATCAAATGGTACACTTTAAATATACACAGTTCATAGTCTGTAAATTGTGCTGGAATACATTTGCAGACAATAAAAAGAGAAAAGAATTAAAACAAGGGAAAGATGACTTTACTAATCTATCTAGATGCACCTAAGGTTCTCTAAATCTGTGATCCCCACCCCCTGGGCTGCACACAGGTCCCAGTCTGCGGCCTGTTAGGGGCCAGCTGCAGGGCATCACTGCCAAACCCCTGCACTCACACCCCCACCCCCATCCATGAAACTGATCCCTGGTGCCCTAAGGGTTGGGGAGTGCTGCTCTAAATATTTTTAATGAAATATTTTAAATGAAAACCTAGACTTTTTAATGAAATATTTTAAATGAAGACCATGCTCAACTAGATATGCTAAAATGCTTTCAGTTATGGCTCTTCCGAACCAGAGGTAATCTGTTAAACCACTCATTCAGCACCAGCTACTCTTACTATGGATAATAAGAGAAAAATATGTCTTTGCTATGTAAAGCTACTAAACTTAAAAAAAAAAATGAAAAGTAGAAGCAGCTATATGTGTCTTGAAAAACTAAGAAGATTACTTCTAAAAAAATAGAGATGGGGTTACACTCTGTCACCAAGGCTGGTGTGCCCAGCAAGATCATAGCTCAGTGTAGCCTCAAACTCAAGCCACAAGTGAGCCTCCATCCTCAGCCTCCCTGGTAGCTGAGACTACAAACACTAGCCATTGTTCCCACTAAAGACTTTTAACAGTGTTTTAAAAATAAAAGTCAGATTAGGGAAACTTGCATTTTGTTACTTTATCTACCTTGAACAATCTGAATGAGGTTCTCAAAGTAAATCAGTCTGGACACCTTATTATCTACTTCAGAGGACTTTTACACCAATAACTAAGGTATCAAACTAGCTTTACTCCTCTTTAGAATTAAAAAAACCTAATCTCTTACTATAGGCCATATTATATATTGCATTGCCCATTACAAACTCATGTCTAGTAAAATCAGAATGCTCTGAAGATACTCACAAAAGGATGATATTCAGGCACAGACATCCTTCATGGAAGCACTGTCTCAGAAGATTCTTCTACAACTCTTATGGTAAGGAGGACCTTGAAAAATAGAAAATTCATTATCATTTTCCTCAAACTCTAAGGTAAAATATGACATAGTAATGACAGTCATCTGAATTATTATGCACATATTAAAGTATATTCAGCCAGTCCCCAAAGGAATGAAAGGAGGAAATAGAGCTCAAGTTGTGGCAGTACTCAAAATTACTCAGAAAAAGCTCTTCCGAGATCCTTTCTAAAAAAGAGGACATTAATTTTAATCAGGATCCAGCAGAAGAAAATCACTATCTACAGCATAGTGTCCTCCTTAGAATGTTGTAAGCGAGCAGAGAATGCCAACACTCTTTCCACAAAAGCATAAATCTCTCACAACGGCAGCTTGCATGACAGTAATTTTCTTCCCAAAGAGAAAACAGAGACCTATCACTCTCATTCTGATACCTCCTAAAGATTGAAGTGTGAGAGAAAATTACTTTTCACTTTAAGTTTGCAAATACCTTTATACATAACTTTGCTCAAATTTTAGGCTTTTTATAATTCTTTTTGTACAATTGGAAATGTTTATGAAGATTAGTATAAATTGTAAGCCACTTCCCGTACAAATATGTAGTAAGGTAATTTAAGCTTAAAAAGAAATTATGTCACTAATTTTTAAAACTATATAACTAAAGAGATGGGACTGTATAGCTGTAAAATATTAAAATTAAATATGTTTAATATTTGACTGGAGGCTATGTGAAAGTTGTAACTTGATGTAATCAAATAACCTTGAGTCACTGCTGTCTTACCGTGATTGACATGTCAAAAGTTCCATTGAGAAAAGCCTTATATGACTGTTATCAAAAGATTGCAAGTGATGTGCTTTTCAAAGATGGGATCGAGCAGTCACATTAATACATAGTGTATTATATTATATGACATTATAACATCAGTTTATGAAATGCCATGTGAAAATTACCATCACTTTAGGTAAGAGTAACCAAAGTTTTCATACATATAGTACTACATATAACTGGATTTCACTGCACAGTGATCCTAATTATCTGGTTTTTATTCTGCAAAGGGAAAAGGTTGATTCCACAACCTTCTTAATTTACAGTTAGCTGACTGAAGTGCATGCAAATTGAAATAAAATGGCAGCCCTGGGACATTCTAAAACATGACACATGAGGTTGCCAAGGTAACCCACCAGGAGGCTGTCTTGGCATCTTCTGGAATAAAATGGGAAGAAAACATTCTAGTGAACAGATGGGGGAAGGGGATCTTCTGGCAGCCTTGTGTGAAAAAAGTGTTGCATAAAACTACAGCTCCATGAAATTGCTAACAAACAAAACAGGAACAAAGTAGCTATCACACTTCCAATGTTTGTATTTGGCAGGATTTATGATACACAGGAATAGAATCTAAAAAATATTTTAATTTTTTTTATTTTTTACAATATTTTTAAATGACAATTTCTTTAAAGCCTCTATGCAATGATACTTATCAACTTTTACACTTGCAACAATTCAACACAAGTGTATACCTTACCTTCAAGGAGGAAAGGAATTCAAATTTAGTAATATTTTACTATTTTACAGGTCTTAGGGAGGCAGGGAACTTGCCTAAGAAAATAATCTCAAGATTTAAGAATGTAATAGAACAATAGATAACACTAATGAGTCATTTCCCGTTAGCTCGTTGTTACTTTTACATTTTTCCTGATATTCTTCAGAATGATGTAGTATTCCTTTGATTCAGTAGTTGTTGCCTTATATTTCATATTGCTGCCATTCCTATTAAACATGAACAAAAGAGAATTCCCCCTCTCTGAAGAGCTTATTTTCTCCAACAAGGTTGTTCTATAAATAGTCAGTGAATCTCCTTGGCCTGTCCTTAGGGTTTTTTCTCTCTCCTCTGTCCCTAAAGGTTGAATAATATCTCTCTGAGCTGAAGAAGGACAGGCCTAGAGATATGCTACTTTGATGATATGTGCATGGGAAATTTCATAGCACACATGGTTGGCACAGCTGAATTGCATTTAATAATTACACAAATGAGCAAAACTTTCAAGAAAAAGGCAGATTTTAAAATAACATCATATTATTTCAGATGTTTATAGACTTAATTGTTTTTGTTCTTTCCATTAAAAATACAGAATGTGGGTCATTTGGAACAGTGCCCACAGTAGATAATTGGAATCTTTGCATTTTGGATGGCAGGAATCCTATCAATTTGACCTTAAAAATCAAAGCTTATTATTTTTTACATTGCATTTTAATTTAAAATAACCAATATTATTTTGTTGTTTTGGTACAGTGGAGAGAGATCTTAGGGCACAATCTTCCCTTTAAGAGAGTATTTTCCTTTTAATAATTAAGCAGCTACAATCTCCCCCTGGCCATATCACTATTTTATGTAACTTTTCTTACCTTTACTATTTTTAAGTGTTCCTCATCACCTATAAACTAGTCTCCTATCTGTAATTGATAGGGCTCTTTCACTTAAGCCCCTAGATTTGTGCACACAGGAGTACTAGGCTAGAACTTCTCATTCTCTCTGAGCTTACAGAGATACCTTGTATTTATTTTTGTCTTTCTAGTGCATCTTTCTCCTTTTCTGAAAATTTGCTTCAAGCCACGTCACATGCCTTATCTTCTGTGAAAAAGGACACCCTCCTCTTCTCCCCTAAAGGAGGTTTCTTTTCCTCTTTGCTCACATAGCACTTTGCATTTATCAAATACAACGTTTATCACACTGTGACGTGTTTTACACACACATTTACCGTGTACAATACTATGTACACTTCTTGAAGACAAGAGTTATGTCTTGTTCGTTTTGGTTCGCTGGTCCCTAGGAGAGTCCCCAGCAGGTAGTATGCAATCATGCAAATGTTTGCCTAATACCGAATGAGCTGTCCCAGTTACACAGCACAGAAGACCTGCCAGTGATGAATGTTCTGAGGACGAGGACGGGCAAACTAGGTAACTTCTTAGCATGAGAATTCTGGACTCACAAGTAGCTTATTCCTAAGCTATGTATTACATCAGAGTCGCCTATTGATTCGTACAGAAGTCTGAAGTTTAACAAATGCACATACTTTATAAATAACCACTCCAGGTGATTCTGACACCAACGTTTGGTAACTAAGACATAGACTTGTAAAACACTTCACATGCATCACAAAAGGATTTTGTTTGTTTGTTTGTTTGTTTGTTTGCGGCTTTTGGCAGGTCTGGGTTTGAACTCGCCACCTCCGGCATATGAGGCTGGCACCCTACTCCCTTGAGCCACAGGCACCGCCCATAAAAGGATTTTTAACATAAAAAAAATGGTAAATGTAGTCATTATGAAAAACTAGAGATATTTCCCATTAAATGCTTGATCTACATTGCTTTAAGAAAATATTGTATACATGCCATGTTCACTTACTATTGAACATAAAATGTAACTTGTCTGCAATTTGATAAGTAAAAGTTGTTGATAAGTAAAATTATTCCCACCAATTTGGGGGAATAATTTTCAGGATCCTGAGTTTAACTTAGATGGTACACCCCTTCTCTCAAGGTCAGAAGAGCCTGCATCAATATGCTCTTCGCAGTGTACAAATTCTTCCTGCAGCAAGAATTTCACTATCCTTTGTATTTGAGAGAAATCAGACAGTCCGTGACACTTATTGAAATGAGTGTCAAGTATAGAAAACTACTGCAGTCTGAAGGCTCTGCTGTCTGGGAAATAAGCACTGGGTACCAATAACCTGACACAATTATTGCCTAGACTTCAATTTTTGAAATAATTTAATCAGTAAAAGCAAGCTTATTTGAAGAGTTATAACACTGGTGTTTTTCTTTACATATTTCAGCTGATATTTTTCTAAAATTATTTATTGGCTACTGGCTTCCGAGGATCCCTACGGTGAGGGTCCATGGAAGAGGTGGGATGAGCAGTGAGGGAGAAGCTGAGTGTGCCGGTCTCCGGTTTCCTCTGCCTCCTGTTCTACAGGGATCCGATGTGTGACTGATCTCACATCTGCAGACATGGTATGGTGTCAAACCCTATGTAGTCACAGCCTACATCCTACACCAATTTCTCAGAGAGAATAAAGTAATGCAAATAAACTTTGCTTTTAACGCCATCTCAGATTCCAAGACCAGTTCTAAAATAGGGAAGATATAATTCTCTGACTCACACCTTCTTTGCTTAGTTTTGATGTCTTGTCTTGCCTTCCTTGATACCATCAACTTAAAGTGCTAACAGGGCTACCTTCCCATCCCAGTCCCACTCACTGGCCAGGATTCTTTTCTGGTGGGGAGATTAACTGGACAATGATGCCATTGAACCGCACATTGTGTCAGATAGACTTCTCATACTACTCAACCCAAGTGGCATGTAAGGCTTTCTCGTTCAGTCATAATTGCCCGATTCATGACTTTTCACTCTAAACCCTTCAGATAATATGCAGATAATTATTCACTGGAAAAGCCTCTTTAATTGTAGTCACTTACCTGTCTCCATCAAGCAGATATTCACTTCCTCCTTTTGAGCTTTTATCACCCTGAGATATTAGGGTCTTAACAAGTAGTAATATTAAGCTTATGTGTGCCAGGTGACATGATGAAGTCACGTGCCTCTCACTTCGCTAAGCATTGTAATTGCACTATTTCATTAATCCCTCATAAAATCTTCTGAGGTAGATTCTGGATGGAAAAGTTAACAGCATTTGTGCCTTTTCAACTGGCTTTAGAGATACACGAGGATTTGACCTTTGAACAATTTTCCCAGCAATATATTCCACCAAATTTATAGAAAAATAGAATATCAAATGGAAGACAAGTGAGAGTTCAGCCAAGAACTATGTATTGGACCTGCTTGCAAGTAATGAATAATCAATATTTATAATGAGCAACTTCTCTAAAGATTGGAACTAGTTATAAACACCTGAGGTGACTGTGTGCCCAATTAAAGAAAAAAGATAAAGAGCTCGCAGGGCTAATTGCTCCCCTAAGCCAAGGTTATCCAGGATCCTCTCTCATGATCACACCCAAGTGAGAAACGACTTTGACATCAAAAGCAGTACATGGCAGCCATGCTGAATACACAGCCTTTGCTGTGTTGTTGCTCTGCATGCTTTGATTTCCTTCCTGTCTTTTCTTAAGCCTAAAAACTTTAACACTAGGGAAAAGCTATTGTGTCTCATGGTCAAGTCCAAACCTTAGGCCATTACTGCTAGTATAACAGCACAGGTTTGCAAAGACTGTTTTCTATCTCAACACTGGAAGTTTTATGCAGGTCTTTTTATTAATATTAATTTTTTGTCTTGCACAAAACACTCAGCAATCATTCAGGTATTACTAATGTCACAAAAATTGTCCAATAGCAAAGAAAACAAAAGCTCTTTCGCCTTATTTAATAGGAAAGGTTTTGTGTAGAACAGTTAAGAACAGTAGAAATTATTTTTTTCTTAACTTCAGATTGATCTGAGGGCACAAATGACTAGGTT
Source organism: Arctocebus calabarensis (assembly GCA_963573935.1). Taxonomy (NCBI): domain Eukaryota; kingdom Metazoa; phylum Chordata; class Mammalia; order Primates; family Lorisidae; genus Arctocebus; species Arctocebus calabarensis. Next base: position 35,597 of record CAUYON010105648.1, read on the forward strand.
CCCACGTTTGTGTTTATTAGGTAAGGTCCCTGGCATAGCTACATCCTGCTCCCAGGAAGTGAGCCATGTATATACCTTACATTGTGGGAGAACACTGGAATTTGTGGACATCAAAGAATGCACTTTTAAGTAGCAGCAGTTATTTCTATCTATCTTCAGTTATTTTATCTATCTTGTTTTCTGCCATCTAATTAAGACTAATTTTGGCAAGCTCGAATTTTGGTTACCAAAAACTTCATCATATAACTCCATTTTGAGAGTTGATCTAGCTATAGATCCAGCTATATGTTCAGTGGATGAAAATTATTACTGTGCTGTGGGTTATCTGATATTACTCCTCAGGTCTCTCTGAGTTCTTTCTCTTACTACTAAGAGTATTACAAAGTCCCATATTTCCCTAAATTTCTCCTCAGGAATGCTTAAGAAAATAACTTTTTCCTAAATTTATTTTATTTACATGTGTATCCCTATCTCCTTTGCTGATCTCCTAAATGAATCAAAACCTCAGTTTCTTATTTTTCAGCTTCTTATTTAATGTCAATATTATTCATTTGCCTGAATATTCTTTCTGTGATTGTTCTGATGTTAGCAAACATAGACTTACAATTACCTTTAGGGAGGGGACTAGATCTACCAATATCTTTTTGTGTGTCCAGAAATCATGGCTGCTTAACGTCAAAAATACTATAATAAAAAAATCATTAATGCACATATGTAGAATGCAAAATTTTATGTAAATAAATAGATATCTCCTAAATTCAACCTACTTTACCATTTTTATAGAACATGTAAATAAAAAGTTGAAATTTGTGAACCTGGATTTATGTTATAGGTTCACAAGAGAAATTTCATGTGAGTTTCCATTTTGTATTAGCCTTAGGTATAGGAAACTTTATTCCCCTTTACTATTACTTTTAAAGAAGGAATAAATTTTACTACAGAACTTGCACAAGCTCGATTGTGAGGAAAAAAAGGAGTTAAATCTAACTTTAAAATAAAAATTACTGAATGACCTGGCTCTGCTTTTAATCAAGTCACATAGGAAAATATCTACTTTTCATTTTTGTAGGCCCAATTTATAAATGACTTTTGCATTTTATTATGTTAACCTTTTAAAGTTCTTCTTCCCTACAAATTCAACAAGCACAATTATGAGACTTAACATCTAAGTGGATGACATTTGATTTCTGTAGAATGTACAAATAGTCAGTGACAACAAGATACTTTCTGAAGATACTTGTAAAAATAGAACATTTGGGAGGAATGTATATTATGGATGATGAAGGTTTTTCTCCTGATAAAAATTATTATATTTTTATTCTTAAAAAATGAGGCAATATAGACTCGCTATTGTTATATATTCTACTTACTAGCTTGTACTTAACTTTACTAGCTTACTTAAAAAATTCAATTACATTTACCCACTTTATTGTACACCATTCCTTTCTTATGCTATTTAATTGAGGGTTTATATATTTTTTAAAATATATGTCAAAGTATGGATGTTACAATTATTTTTAAAGATTTAGGACTTTTAATACATTACCAGTATGCTCTTTCTACAAGTCATCAAAAGTTATTATAGTTCCCCTTTCATAGAGAATAAAACATAATACTGACAAGTTAAATTAGTGAATACCAGAGTAGAGACTTGAACACATTCTTCCTGGTATTATTTGTAGTTTATGATATATTATTTACAATGTATTATTTTTTTTAAATGTGATTATAAAAGCAACTAATAGTCACTGTAAAAATAAATTAATGCCAAGACAACTATCCCACTGCTCTAGTTTGATATGATTTATTTGTCCCTAGCAATCTCATGTTGAAACTCGACTATGTGGCTGTGTTGGGAGTTATGGTCTAATGAGAGGTGTTTGGGTCCTTAAGGCAGATAATTCATGAATAAATTAATACCCTCCCTAGGGTGAGGGCAGTGAGTTCTCTATTAATTCCTGCAAGAGGGGATTGTTAAAAATCAGATCCCCAACTTGCTCCCTCTCTCGCCATGTGAGCTCTGCACACACTGACTCCCCTTTGCCCTCTACGGTGAGAGGAAGCAGTCTGAGCCCCTCCCAAGGTGCCCACACCTGAGACTTCAAGCCACCAGAATTAGGAGCCAAATAAATACTTTCTCTTTATAAATTACCCAGCCACAAAATGAACTAAGACAGCCACAGAGATAATACCTGTTTATATTTCAGTGTATTCTCTTTCAGTTACATATATTTACAAATATATTTAACATAACATAAAATTATTATATTTAACATTGACATTTTTTTTATTGTCTTTATTATTAAATCATAGGTGTGTACAATAGTGCAATCAAGGGGTACAATGTGCTGGTTTCATATACAATCTGAAATATTTTCATCAAACTGATTAACGTAGTCTTCCTGGCATTTTCTCAATTATATGAAGACATTTGTATTCTGCATTTAGTAAGGTTTGCTTGTACCCTTCTAAAATGCACCATAGGTGTGGCCCACCAATTACCCTCCCACCACTCCAACCTCACCCCTCTCCTCCCCTCCCTTGCCCCTTTCCCCATATTTTTGTGCTATAGTTGGGTTATACCCTTCATATGAAAGCTATAAATTAGCTTCATAGTAGGGCTCAGTACTTTGGATACTTTTTCTTCCAGTCTTGAGATATTTTGCTAAGAAGAATATGTTCTAGCTCCATCCATGTAAACATGAAAGAGGTAAAGTCTCCATATTTCTTTAAGGCTGCATAATATTCCATGGTATACATGTACCACAATTTATTAATCCATTCATGGGTCGATGGGCACTTGGGCTTCTTCCACGACTTAACAATTATGAATTGGGC
>CAUYON010105649.1:0-59507 GCA_963573935.1 Arctocebus calabarensis
GAGTATCAATGTCTTTATATAGTGATCAAGAAAATGCCATGAAGGCTATCTGTAACAGTATGATCAAAACATTTCTGAATGTATATGAATCGTGTCCTATGATTGCACCAATGTACAGAATTATGATTCAATAAAATTATAAAAAAAAAAAGTAAATGAAAATATCAAACTGAAAGGACAAAATACGCATGGAGGAAAGGTACTAACAGAATATGTTGGCCAGGCACAGTGGCTCACACCTGTAATCTTAAGCACTATGGGAGGCCGAGGTTGGAGGATTGCTTGAGCTCAGGAGTTATAGAGACCAGCCCAAGAAAGAGCAAGACCTCATCTCTGCTAAATATAGAAAATCTAGCTAGGCGTCATGGTGGGCACCTGCAGTCTCAGCTACTCCAGAGGCCGAGGCAGGAGGATTGCTTGAGCCCAAGAGTTTGAGGTTGCTATGAACTATGATGATGCCAAAGCATTCTAGCCTGGGCAACAGAATGAGATTCTGTTAATAATTATCTTATTAATTAAAGAGTTAATATTCGTTACTATCTGAAGGATTTGCTGAAAGTGGTTATTTAAAACTGTTAAAACCATGTCACCAGGAAAGAACGTGTAGAAATAATTCATAAGAAAGGAACTGATGTTGGAAGATGTTTGATTTTTATATACTGAAAGCATGGAAGAATGTTTGACCATAGTAATCAAACAGGTACACATTGCAAAAAATAAACTGCCATTTCTCAACTGTCAGACTAACAAAGAATGTAAAGAAGTATAGAGTCTTGATGGTACAGTGGAAAGTCAGTCGGATAATGCTTTTGGAATTCAGCGTGATAGATTAGAAGCCTTGAAGATACCCATGTATTTGACTTAGTGATTATATTTGGTGATCTGTCAAAGAAAACCATCCTCAAGACAAACGTAAAAACCTAACACTTTTCCACATAAAATTTTCATTTTACTGTTATAAAATGAATCAAAAAATGAAAAACCATTTGAATATTTATTTTTAGACAGAGTCTCACTTTGTTGCCCTGGGTAGAGTGCAATGGCATCATCATAGCTCACAGCAACCTCAAACTCCTGGACTCAAGCAATCCTCCTGCTTCAGCCTCTAGAGTAGCTGGGACGATAGGTGCTGCCACCATGCTCAGCTAATTTTTTAATATTTTTTGTAGAGATGGGGGGGGGTCTCACTTTTGTGTAGGCTGGTCTTAAACTCCTGAACTCAAGGGATCCTCCTGCCTCAACCTCCCAGAGTGCTAAAATTACAGGCGTGAGCCACTGTGCCTGGCCAACTTGAATGTTATTAATAATACAGTGATTTCTAAATAAGCTATTGTCTATGCCGTTAGCTTAATGTTATGCACCTGATTTAAAATGGTTTTTACGAAGACCTGTTGTTGCGACATAATTACTAAAGGGCACCTTTGCACTATCAGTAGCATACTGGTTTGGGCTATGATTTAGCATCACCTCAGTTGGAGATGGTGTTTAAAGCCATAGAGAGAAGAGGACACTAGAGAGAAGATGCAGATGCAGGCAGGGGTTGGGGCATACTAATGAGGAGGTATCGAGGGGGCCAGGGGAAAAACTGCCAAGAGGGACTGGTGTCATGGAAACCAGGAGAGAAGTGTGCCTGGGAGGGAAGGGTGGCTGGAGAGGCAGTGAGGATGCAAGAGTGACCGTGGCCCATGGTAGTTTTGCAAGGCCTGTCCTGTCCCAGTGCGTAGGAAAGGGGGCCGTGTGGGCTGAGTTGAAGGGGAATCTGATGGGCTTGTTGTAGCCTCATGCGCCCCTATGTCAGACAAAAATCATACTTACTCTTAAGGAGCTAATTTCAATGTCACCTTCTCCACTAAAACTTACCTCATTTTCTAACAGGGAGCTAGTTTGAATCAGTTGCCTTTCTGTTTTCCCAGAGCACTTCGTTTATAACTTTCCACATAGCAGTTTTTGGCATTTGCTGTATTATATTCAAGTGTGCATGTCTGTTTCTTCACTAGAATAAAAATCATTTGAGGGCAAGGGCTGTTTTCCAACTTCATCATCCCCCTGAATTCTAGCCTATCCCAAAATCCATGAACTTACTAGACACTGAGAGATGTTGAATAGATGAGCAGATGGATTAGTGTACGGGTAAGTGAGTAAATGAGTGAGTGGGTGGTGAAGAGTCAAGTGTGTGGTGAATGAGTGAGTGATTGAGGGAGTAGGTGCGTGAGTGAGCGAGTGAATGGGTGAGTGAATAGATGAGTGAGGGAGTGAGTGGGTAAGTGGATGAGAGGATGGTTGAGGGAGGGAGGCTAGAACACTAGCAGAGCTGATACCCTTCCATATGCCTGTAGTAGCCATGGGAAGTCGGGTGTTTGTTTCTCCCCAATCAACTCGTTTGTTCATAAGTGAAGGGTTTAGCCATCAATGATAATCATTAAACACTGCAGTGGATAATTGTAGGGAGGGTGGGATCCATTCTGTTGGTCCTAAGTTTGCCTAGTCTGATGGAAACAATAGTTTTTTTTTTGAATTGAAAATTCAGTGAATCCTCTTAGCTACTTTTCTATTTTCCTTGTACTGTTTGAAGGATGTTCTATTTATGGATTGCAAAACAATAGATTCTAATCCAAGTTGATGATAAAATACAAGGGGGGAATAAAACATTTAAGAATCACACATGAATCACAACAAAGCATTATGCAAAAGTGTCCTCAGGAAAATTGCACATTTTGCATTTAGGAGCAGCTTAGCAAAGAGGCATATTCCTGATTTGTCCTAATATATAGACCTCTGGTAGTATTACGAAAATAAATACTACATTAAATATCTAGGCAAAACCATCAGTACTAGAGTTCACCCATGAATGCAATTCTGTCTTCCTGATGCTTTAGAAATGCCCTCAAACTAATGCCAGACATAAGAATGAAAATTAAATTTATAAGGCCCTAAGCTATGTGGAATTGTATTTTTAAGATGAGAGCTGTTCTGTCTAATAGTTGCTACAGGACAAGCCAGCAGAATGAGGAAAACACATTAGTTTAGTGTTTAGTAGGTTAGTAGGAGATATTATCAGAACCTCTGTTCAGGCAAATGTAGGGAGGGTCTGGGTATGGTGTCTGCAGTACTGAAAATCACAGGCTCTGGAAACAGAAGTCAGAGTCATACAAAGCCTTGATGCCTGGGCTTGGCAGCAGCCTCTGGCCCACAGCACGTCCCTCCCTACTGCTGGCCTTGGAGAGGTGGCCTGAGAATACCTTCCCTGCTAAAGGCAGGGGAGATTTCACACACCTTCCCCGTGGCAGCCTGTACGTTGTAATGGGTTGTACACAGTGTGGACACAAGTTAGAAGCAAGACAAGTTTGGGCAGCCTCGGTCTCTAGCCCTTGGGTTTCAGCCCTTGAGCAGGTGCCAGTCCCTGTCTAGTGGTGAGCATGGTTCTTGCTGTCCTTGTTAGATGGCATCCCCTTGAAATGTTCAGTCCTTTGGCAAGTTATTTAACTTCTTTGAGCTTCTGTTTTTCATTTGTAAAGTGGGATGATTCCTATTTTGCAAGGCGGTTGTGAGTTTTAAGCAGACTATCTTTTTTTTTTTTTTTTTTTTTTTTGTAGAGACAGAGTCTCACTCTATGGCCCTCGGTAGAGTCCCATGGCGTCACACAGCTCACAGCAACCTCCAGCTCTTGGGCTTAGGCGATTCTCTTGCCTTAGCCTCCCGAGTAGCTGAGACTACAGGCGCCCACCATAACACCCAGCTATTTTTTTGTTTTGCAGTTCGGCCAGGGCCGTGTTTGAACCCACCAACTTCGAAATGGGTGCCAGTGCCCTACTCACTGAGCCGCAGGAGCCTCCCTAAGTGGACTATCTTATCTTAGCCTTTTTGGACTATTGTAACAAAATACCATAAACTCAGTGGCTTATACACAACACACATTTAGGCAACATCCTCACTGTTTTGGAAGCTGAAAGTCCAAGATCGGGGCACCAGCAGATTTGGTGTCTGGAAGGGACAAACATTTAGTCCATTATATACACCAAGGAACGACATGTCTAACAGGGTGGGTGGTACCCACAGACACTCTGCAACTGTAGTCCCCTCTTCCCTTCCCTTCCTTTTAGCAGATAGTACATCAGCCTGCAAGGGTCTTATTTGATATCTGCAGTCCTTATGAGTCTCTAAATAAGTTTACTTCCTAAATAAAACCTGAACTTCCAGGACAAACATAGCTCCCAGAACCAGAGCTCTGTAGTTGTCCACCACCTACACGTGGCCACCCTACCCTGCCTATGAAACAGGACTTTGTGTACAGTCATTCTTCTTACCACCATAGGGAGGCCCAGTGGTCATGCATCATGCTGTGTGTGTCCCAACTGGAAGCTCTTGCCTGGTTATATTTGACAGCTTCATTCTTTTATGAACACAGGTATGAGCATCTCCAGCACCTCATATTTGACAGAACTGGCTGCCTAGCTCTTTATTTGTTAGGTTTTGATTGCTTCTGAGGGAAAACATCTTTTGTGTTTTTTTCTTGATCAATTAGCGTCTACTGTGTAAATAACACCTCAAAAACTTAGAGGCTTAAAATAATATCTGTTTATTTAGCTCACAATTCTGTGTGTTTGTTAGTATTACAGGCACAGCAGAGCTGGCTAGGATTCCCCTCTACATGGGTTCTTATTCCTTGGAAGGTTAGCAGGGACTTCTTGTGAGAAAGCAGACTCCAATGTGCAACCTTTGCTGGCATCATAATTGTTGTCTCATTCGCCCAAGCCAGTCCCATGGCCACCAAGACTGCAGTCATTGTTGGGTGAAACTTTCCAGGGACCTGATCCAGGGGTACATGATTCAGCCGTAGGTCATTACTATATAATCCAGCACAATAGCCACTGCCCATTTTTCTTTGATCATTGAGCTTTTATTTGATAGGAGTTCTTTATATATTCTGGATGCTAATTCTTTCATAGCTATATGTATTGATTTTAGATGAATAGAAGTTCTTAATTTTAGTAAAGTTTTTAATCTTTTTCCTTTCTCATTTGTTCACTTTATGTATTATCTTAAAAGTCTTCTCCCGTAACGCCATAAACGTTGCCTCCATCAGCATTGTCTCCTGCAAGTTTCATGGGGTTTTATTTTGTTTCTTTGTTTTTGTTTTTCAGTGCTGTTATCCAGAAAGGATGTTTTGTGGTTTTCCCTCTTCTGTTTATGTTTTATCATTCTCAGATTTTCTTTTTGCTAGGATAGCCAGGAGACATTTTATCAAAGTTACTTACATAGGCCTGCTCTGCAATGGTGCTTTCCCTGTGGAGTTAAAGGGATGTCCCTAGGTACCTACAGTAGATTCCAGTTCTAAGGGGCAATGCGGAAGAGACGTTGAGACATTAATCAATTAAATATGTATATTAAATAGGTTTAAACAATTAAGTGCAAGCAAATAATCAGTATGTTTTGTGAGTGAAGAGACAAATGAAGAATTCCATCTCTTTAACTTCACCTAACCCCACCCCTCCACCCCCGGTTCTTTCTTATAGGATTCTGTTGAAAAGTTATTTGGTAAAAGAAGAGGACCTGAGCAATAATTTTTAAGATGGAGGGAAGGAAATCTAACACACAGTCTTTACAAAAAGATAAAGTTGGTGTTATTACCATAGTTCCTGAGGAAGCCAAAGGTGGCTGAGGGGTCAAGTGGTTGGCACCCAGCCAGGTCTGGCTGCATAGCTTTGGGGTCCACCTTCTCTTTCTGGGACTCTGGAAGGTGGTAAGGAAGGAGCTCCCTCCCTTCACACCCGCTCTCTTGCTGTAAAATTTTAATTCAGTAAAATAAAGATGAAAACCTTGTAGTTTTACTATGACATCAATGTTTTTTGTGGCGAAATAGTAGCAGTTAGTACATTTTTTTCTAATTTGAATTCTTGTGCTTTTCTGTCCTTAAGGTTTTTTTCCACTCCTCAGAATGTTCCCTAAAGTTTTGATATAATTCAGTAATTAGTATTTGAAGAAAGGCACCTGAACAGAGTTACGAGTTTTCAGAACATCGGCAGCCCAGGGAAACAGCTCACCCTCTGCTGGTGGGTCTTACCATGTGTGTGGAAGGCCTCCTGTCAGCTGAATCCACTTTTGAGCTTTTAGCAACATCAGTTGTATTGCATGTGGCTGGTTTATTATCATCTATCTTAATAAATTTTGATATCCTCAGAAAACTTACCAGGTCTAAGAATTTATTTTTACTGTGATTAAGATAAACTGAATAATAATGGACTGTGTTTCAAGGGTTCTAAAATTTTACCTTTCTTCTTTTTTTAAAATACAACAAATACTGAAAGACCTTTAACAGAAATAATGGTGTATTATAATAATAGTAAAAATAATATTACTTTGTTTTGGGGGCTAAATTTAGAAAAGTTTACTGAATGAAACAGATATGGAAAGCTTACTTATCTCAAGGAGGAACTGGGAGTGAGCTACTAACATTTGTCAAATTTAACTTCTGTGTCTGTTGTAATTTAATAATTAGCTATTTTATTTATTTATTTTTGTAGAGACAGAGTCTCACTTTATCACCCTTGGGAGAGTGCCGTGGCATTACATAGCTCACAGCAACCTCCATCTCCTGGGCTTAGGTGATTCTCTTGCCTCAGCCTCCCGAGTAGCTGGGACTACAGGTGCCTGCCACAACGCCTGGCTATTTTTCTGTTTTGCAGTTCGTCCAAGGCCGGATTTGAACCCACCACCTTCGGTATATGGGGCCGGTGCCCTACTCGATGAGCCACAGATGCCACCCAATAATTGGCTATTTTAGAAAAAAAAAAACCCTCAAGAGAGAATTAGGATTTTCAGGAATTTTGAAGTCCTGGGCAAAAATTATACCCAATGTTAGGTAGAACAAAAGTCTAACCAGTTATGTAGGGATAAATCCAAATATGTACAATTCTGTTAAAAATGCTCTTTTGTAAATTTTTAGATTAACCTTGTCCATTTAGGAATATACATTGTATTCAGCATAGCTTATTTTTTGTAAAATTATATTTAACATAGAATCTGATATACTAAAAATGCCAGATGTTTAACAATTTTTAAATACCGAGCATCTAATACTTTAAAAATGCATACTACATTATGAGTATAGATTCTAAGGTTCTAGACTTTTCGTTCTCTACCCTATGTTCTTAAATAGGCAAAAATACCCTCAAATAAAACAAGATAAAGTTTTCAACATTGCAATAAAAAGAGATGTTTTACCTAGCAATGGGATTGTGGGATCAAATGGAAGGTCTACTTTTAGCTCTTTGAGGATTCTCCATACTTCTTTCCAGAAAGGCTGTATCAGTTTGCAATCCCACCAACGGTGTATAATAAGTGCTTCCCCTTTCTCTGTACCCACACCAGCATCTGCAGCTTTGGAACTTTGCCATGTGGGCTATTCCCTATGGGGTTTAGGTGATATCTCAAGGTGGTTTTGATTTGCATTTCTCTGATAATTAGGTATGATGAGCATTTTTTCATGTGTTTGTTAGCCATTCGTCTGTCTTCTTGGAAAAGGTTCTGTTCATGTGTCTTGTCCAATGATAAATGGGATTGGGTGAAGGGCTCAACTACAATGTGGGCTTTACCTAACAAATGCAAGCAATGTAATCTAATTGTATGTATCCTTATATTAATCTGAAATAAAAAATAAAAAAGATGTTTTAGCTTCCGTCAGAAAGTTTACAGTGTCTAACAGAAGCAGAAAATTTATTTTCCAGAGGAGTATATGAGTGAAAACTCTCTGAACTTTCTAAATTTAATGCTTACATCTGAAATCATTTCCTTGGTTTCATTATCTAAACTTTTTCTTACAAGCCTACAGGTTTCTCTTTTTCATGGGTTGACCTACTGTCTTGGTGTTCCTGGGACTGAGAAATTTCTTGGGACATAGGACTTTCAGTGCTAAAACTGGGGACATTCCAGACAAACCAACGGTATAGATGCTCCTCCATTTATGATAGGGTATATCCAAAGAAACCTTTCATAAGTTGAAGATAGCATAAGTCAAAAATTTACTTAACATACCCAACTGGTCTGGTACGGTGGCTCATGACTATAATCCTAGCATTTGGGGAAGCCAATGTGGGAGGATCACTTGATCCCAGGAGTTTTAGACCAGCCTTGAAAACATAGACAGGTTCTGTCTCTGTCTCTACAAAAAATTTGGCCTGGCATGGTGTTGTGCAATGAAGGTAGCAGCAGGAGTAATGCCAGCTACTCAGAAGGCTGGACAATCACTTGAGCTCAGGAGTTTACAGTTATAGTCAGCTGTGATCATGCCAATGTACTCAAGCATAGGCAGTAAAGCAAGACCCTGTGTCTTTAAAGTAAAAAAGAGTAAATTAAATTTAAAAATTAAAAAAAAAAAACCCTAACCTACAGAATGTCACAGCCTACCATAAACCTGCTCAAAACACGTACATTTGCCTACAGTTGGGGAAAACCATCCTAGCATAAAGCTGATTTTATAATAAAGTGTTGACTGTCTCATGTAACTTACTGAATCTGAACGATGGTTGTATGGGTCGAAATATGATTTCAGCTGAACATATATCACTTTTACATCATCATAACGTCAGAAAACCCTGTCAAGCAATTGTATGTCAGAGACCATGTGTAGTCAGCTTCTGCATGAACTTCAAAGACCTAAATTCTTTGTTTTGGTTTTATACCCACAAGTCTCACTGTTACAATTGATGAATTTACTTTGGTTTATTTCCTTTGGGAGGCAAAAGGAATTGCCAGTATTGGTTGTGCTGTGGTACTTTCAGGAGGTGGGTGCCACTTTCCAGGGTAGGCTAGTGACTACAGTACTTCTGCCCAACGCTCATATGTCTCAGATTTGCTACTTGTGTTCTAATTAAGGCAAGAGTATCATCATTTATGTTCATGATTTTCAGGTTGGATCTAAGATGTTGAAGTATCATATTCTTACTAATTTAACAGTCTTGTGGTTTAGACTTATGCTCAGGGCTTTGCTTAGAATTTTGGTAAAAATTGGTTGTATCTGGGTTATTTGGAAAGGAATTTGACTGGAAAGTAGAACAAGAACAGTGGTTGTTAAACCACTGGGCTAAATGGGGGTTATGATTTCTTTTTGATTTAGATGCAAAGATTGCTGTGTAGGTTGACATATTAAGGTTTATAATTTTTAATTTGAAAAATAATTAGGGAGTAGAGAACACTAAGTAATATATGAGCATTTTGTCTTAAGCTGCATTTTTTTCCTTTCTGGAGCCATTACACCTTATAATTCCCCTCTGAGAACTCTTATGACTGTCATGTAGGGTTGTACAGGTTGTGTACTTCATAACTCACATTTATGATAGATTGGTCTTGAAGGAATGATTTTTCTGGCTCACATGAGAATTTCCCTGGCTAGTGCCAGCCTGTGTGATTGCCTCCTCAACCACTCCAGCAAAGATACTTAGAGGAAAACATAAAGGCAATAACATTTTCTTTTGGTATTGTGTTACAGCCTTCTCCATCTCCATACCAGATATTCAGATGTCTGACCTGAGGACAATCAATCTGTTTCTAGAGTTTTTACTATGCCACAGAGTAGTGGCTAGAGGACAGACCTAGGAGCCAGAGCCATAATTTTCTGCCTGTACAATCCACAGCAAACTGTCCGGTCTGTGCCTCACTTTCTCCATCTGTAAAATGGGAATGGTATATTCCTCCTTGAGCAGTTGGGAAAGTTAAATGAATTAATGCTATCAAATAGTTAGAACCAGGCCTGACATATTGTATATAAATGCTACCAGCCTTGTTTAACTGTTCATCAGACTCTACCTGCTAACATGCTCCTGGACCTAACAACTGACATCTTAGACATTGGTAAAAATGTCTGAGCACATGACAACCCATGATTGTTCCTATAATCTCATGAGAAGAAGGTTGGGTAAATAATCAATTTCCTTGTCTGTTTTTTTCTGGGTTTTGCTTCTCCTTATCTCAGCACTTAGCAGTTCCCCCACCATGCCACCCAGCATGCTTCCCATGAGAATAGCCTCTGGCATAGCAGAAGCTTCCAGTCCTGGGACTCTGCCTAAGTTGGGAATACAGTGGGATAGTTTCCAAAGCAACATGTCCCTAGGTAAGAGGGTTGGACTGGTTTTATAAGCATAGGGTAATGAGGTGTGTTCTGATTGGATCTCACAATGAGGTGATGCCGGGAGGCATAATCTAACTGGATCCTGCCAAGGGGTGACCCAGTCTGATTGGATTGTGGATGCTGTCAGGTGGTATCTGCTTTTTTTTGGAGACAGAGTCTCACAGTCTCACACCTTAAACTCTTGAGCTTAAGCAATTCTCTTGCCTCAGCCTCCCAAGTAGCGGGATTACAGGCACCTGCCACAATGCCTGGCTACTTTTTTGTTGCAGTTGTCGTTGTGTTTAGCTGTCCCGGGCCAAGTTCAAAGCCGCCAGTTTCAGTGCAAGTGGCTGGCACTGCAACCACTGTGCTACTGGCACCGAGCCCCTGCTTCTTAATCCAGTCCCCACTCCTCAAGCCAAGCACTTACTTCCTGCCCATAATTACAGGTATGGTTCACCTGGATTATGACCTTCAACCTGAGGGTCCATGGCAAGTAGAAAGTAACTCACGACATTGCTATGTAAAAGTTGGGTCAGATTGGTCTGCTGTGGATATGGAATCCCTCTCTGTGGACATTAGAATCTTCTTGGGTGGGCCCAGGGAGGCAGCACCTGCCACATGCCTCATTCTGATCTCAAAACCTAGAATGCTCTGGATGGATAGTGAACACTTGCATGGGGCTCTGTGGCTCAGGTTAGAATGCTGTATTGGATCATTTTGGGGATCACCAATCCCCTGTGTCATGGGGATTACAGACAAAGGTGTGTGCACCCGTTCAGCTCTCACTTTCTGTCTGGGGTTTCTCTTTCCTAATCAAATGTAGGCTACCCCCCGGCCGCAGTGTGATGCAAACACACTCAGTTTTGGGTGAGCGTGTCACACCAGGATTCTAGCACACCCTGTATCACTAAGGGAAACTTAAGTAAAACTATTCTAAGAACACAGCATTGCACATACACTATTTTGTCACCTTTGCCATCAATAGTGAATGTCTAGGTTGTTTTTATTTTAATGATCGGTATAAAGAACTGTGGAGTTGTATCGGACTCGTGTTGGAGTTTATATTAACTGACTAGGTATCTTTATTACAGAAACAGCAAAATTAGCAAATAACCTCATCAAAATAATCTTGACAGTTCTTATTAGAGATGCTACAACCTCTATAATTATGAAAATGTTCTCTAAAGCAGGCCTAGGAATTTGGACAACTTTCAAGAACTGTCGGAAACAACTTTTTGAGTTGTTTTGAGTAAAGAAGCTATTTGCCAGAAAACATGCTGAGGAGGCCGGGATGCCATCTGATGGTGGCTTCCCGTGCGTACCAGTCTACTTCTGGGGCCAGAACTCCAGCTGAGTCTCATCATCCTGATTTAATGAAGACAACAAAATGAAGCCATCCGTCTATCGCTTGTGCTTTTAATAAACATAAGTTTTCAGACAGTAAGACAACTACATTGGTTTTCTTTATGGCCCTTTAACTCTTCCTACTCAGTCCAGCAGATCAAGGGGTAGTGAAAGGAAGGGGAAGAGAAAATCATCATGTTCTTGCTCCAACCATCAGAACGTGCCTTACCCCTTGGGGAAGATTTCCTGTGTGTAGTTGAACATAAATGAACATGTTCTCTTACCATCTTCTTTTCCTTCTTCACAAATGTAAAACTGTATATATTTAATACCTGTCTTTCCCACTAGACTGTGAGCTCCGGAGGGTAAGGCTGGGTCTGTGCTCCCAGCTAGCTGCTCTGGGCAGCGCCTAGGAGAGGCCCTTCCCCACTCAGCAATTGAGAGTGACCACGGAGGCGAGGTGCCCATTGCTTCCCTGGTCCTAGTTGAGTGTGGTTCCTGGGAGTGCAGTAGGCTGACATGTTGCATCCATCCTTGCCACACTCAGAAGGTGCTCTCGACATGTATATTTCAAGTGGATCCTTAGGGACACAGACAACCATGTGATCTCCCTGGAAGCCATGAAAATGCCTCAGATTTATGAATGATTTAGACTTGGAGACAGGTACTCCCTTATAGAAACAAGAAGTCCAAGATCCATCACAAATGCTTGTAAGACCAAGTTCAATCCATCCTGTGGGTGGGGCAGGTGTTTAAAGGTTGTAGTGCATGGGTGGAGCCTGCTGTTTGGGTGTGTCAGGGCCTGGAGAGCTAGAGGAGGATTTGCTAACAGCATTGGGCTGTTGTTTTTATTGTCATTTTTTCCCTGAAAAAATGAATGAATAGGCAATGAATGTCATTGCCTATTCATTTTTTAGATCTTTTTTTTTCATCTTCTTTGTGCAGAGTTAAGTCTTATTTGGTGAAAGTAAAAACATCAAGCTGTTGATGAATGAATCACTGGAGAAAACAGTGAAGAGGGATTTCATTTCAAGGCATCTTAGGTGCCAGATGACAGATGGGGGCATCCCTTGTGTTCCATTACCCTGGAGACTGGCCCTCAGCCCCGACCCAGCCAAATGGTATTTTTATGTTTCAATGAAGGGAGATGGGTGGGGGCTCACGGGGGGGAGGGGGGAGCCAGCATCTTTCCTAGTGGCAGGTTTTAGGCCACTTCCTCTCTCAGCCTGAGTGCTGCCCAGGCCCCATGCTATTGCATTTGAGCACCACTTAGAAGCTCTGTGTATGTCAGTGGCTGTGGGAAGCCCCAGAGCCACCAAATGCCTCTTGTTCACTTTATAGCTGCCACTCACAGTGTCCTCAGGAAGTGCCTGGGAGTGGGAACAGGAGCTTCTTGTGCTCAGGTGGACATGCAGGTAAGTCCTCTGTGGCCAGGTAGCATCAGACACTGCGGCTACTCTGTCACTAGAAAATAGTTGACCACTTCTGCTTTCAGATTGTGTGGGTGTGAGGAGCAGGGAGGAAGGAAGGAGGACAGCAACCCTGTGTCTTTCCTGTGAATGGCAGTTGCCCGAGGTCTATGAGGGGCACACTGTGAGTCTGGCAGGGAGGTTGTCAGCCAGAGATCCATGGACTCCATAGAGCCTGGTGCTCTAAGCTAGTGTTGCTGTCTCACCTTGACCACTAGGCAGGACAGACTGTATGACCAGCCCAATAAGGAGGGCTCCTTCTCCTTCTCCAGGCTTGGGTATGTGCTTCAGCAAAGCCGCCGGCATGAGTTCCTTTTACTTCTTTTGCTAGGTGGAGTCTTTAAATGGGTGCGTGTAGAGGGAGCTTTATATAGCTATAGTTAACCCGTGTCAGTGTTCAAAAAAAGAGCAAGGGAGACAAAGTGCGGAAACAAAGGCTAAGGATGCATGTTTTGTGAAAGGGAGACGACAACCCAGTTTAAGTGGAGACTTTACTAGGAACCCCCTTCCCAGATGACTCATTGTGAATACGGAGCATGCACTGCTTCCCTCCACCAGGACCGAGTCTGTCCCAGGCTCAGGGTGAAGTAGACCAGCTTGGCTTTTGTGTCCGCTATCCCACGGGTTCTTTTCCCCCTAGTGGCTGGCAGCACACACGTGCAAACGTGCGCACACTCATCCACACATGTGCCTATACACACATGCAGGTACTTTCTTATTTGCTGACCCAGGCAGCCCTGCCATTTCTGAACCGGCTCTTATCTGGCCCAAATGTTAGAAGCAACAGGTGGCTCGCAGCTGAGAAGACTTTAACCCGAAAACCTGCTTTTATTAAGAATAAGCTCACCTTAGTAATGCCTTGCGGCAAGAGTTCCAGGAGTTGGTGACAAGCTGGAGCAATCTATAGGGAATGAAATGAGTGTTTATTGCAGGGATCCCGGTACAGCTGGTCACTGTGACAAATCTGGAGGTCTCATTCCCATTATGAAGAGCAAGAAGCCACGGAGCCGAGAGGATCACAAAATCTGGTGTAGCCAGGGTTTCTGAGAGAGTGTCTCAGAGCTCAGAGCTTCCCAGCGCTCTGTCCCCTTTTGGGATGGAGCCTCTATTGGCCCCTCAGCCCTAAACCCCCTCCCAGGGCCATCTATTCTTGGGCTGGAGGGCAGAGAGCCTCTGAACAATGTGTGGGTGATGCCACCAGCTCCTCTTCTTGCCACTGAGGCAGTCAGTTGGTCCCCCCGAGACTCCCCTGTTAGGACACTTGGTGTAGAGAGCAGCAGGGGTCACCAGAGCCTCTGGGACCTGACCAGGGTGACTTCCAGGATGTCCTTAGCAGGGAAGGGGGCTTACTGGGCCAGAGCAAGTAGTGTCCAGGCACTGCAGCCTCACCTGAACTCTCTGACTATACTGAATTCTTCCAGAACACCCGTCGTGGTCAGGGACTTTGCCTTTCAGCACAAGTCGATTCTGTCCATGATACCCCCCGATACCTCAGGTGAGCCACAGGGGATCAGGCTGTAGTACAGGTTGCCTTGGGAAGCAGAGTCAACCCTGGGCTGGCAGGGACCTAGTTTCCATTGGCTTCATCAAAGGATTTCTGACGTGTACTTATTTGTATTGCCAGGATACAAATAATAACTGTGACATTCCTCTACAGCTCCAGCGGCCTCCACAGGGCCCCAGCCGAGGAGGGCAGCGTGGGTAGGGGGAGGGCAGGGCCTGAGAACAGCAGCTGCCTTGGGCTGCTGAGCAGCTGGCTCTGGGTGTGCACACCGGGGCCTGGCTCTGACACCTGCCTACCCCAGGGCACCCGAGACCACCATTCAGAACTGTGGGGCCTTATCTGCCTGCAGGGGAGGGGAGGGTGGGACTCACGAGGCTGGGGTGATGACAGGCAGGGTTTTCCTGGACTTGCTGGTACAGTCCTCACAAGGCCAGCTTGTAGTCGCACTAGAGTCCACCCACTGGAGCCTCTTCACGGCCTCAATTTTCTTTCTGTGCAGAACTGGGATTCCCCAGGGTCTTTCACACCTTAGCATGCTGAGCTGCTTGTTCTCAGTTCTGTTTCCAGAGTACCCGGGGTTGCCATGCTTCAGAGGAACATGATTGGTGACGAGGAGGACAACCTGATGGAAGTTAAGTTGTGCCAACAGCTATGCTTGTTCTCACAGCTGACAGAATGAGGGTTTGTTTTTCTTGATCTGGTTCCTTTTACTTCTTTTGCTAGGTGGAATCTTCAAATGGGTACATGTAGGAGGGAGCTTTGTCAAAATAGGGTCCCCTCTGTGAAGGCTCTGTGTTTCCCCATTTTCCTGAGCATGCAGCGTTTGGATGGCCTCTGGTTGAGACACGTGGGGATGGACCTTCAGAACTGTCAGGGTCATGTTTGTGGCATGGGCCCTAGGATGCTTCTGCATATGCCCTCCTTTCTTCCCTGGTCAGAGAGGTCATTTTCAAATGGCAGATGAGATGTTTTGGTAGAGAGATGTTTGTGTGTCTCTCCAAACCCTGGGAATACCTTTTTGAGAGCAGGAAGGTTCTCTGAGATCTTTTCCTTTCCTGAATTCTCAGTGCATTTAGGGAATGGCATGTCCCTGAGCTGCTTCTGGCAGCTGTTTATAAACCTGCAGAGCACTAAATGGGGTTGGCAGCCCTCTGATTAGCCTTCCTCTCCCTCATGGAGAAACCACGCACCCCGACGTCTATACACAAGGCACCTCTGCGCCCACCCTGAGTGCAGATAGGCATGGCCTTGGCTGGGTGCATGGACAGGTGAGTGTAGGGGGTGAGCTCTCCAGAAACCACCAGAGCAGCCCAGGCATTGCAGGTGAGTCAGCCAGGGAGGGCACAGGGCCAGATAAAGGTGGAGAAAGTGTCCACCCCCCAACCTGCCATGTCTGGGTTTAGTCCCAGCTCCACACATGGCCTCTGTGGAGCTCAGGGATGTCATCTGTAGGGTGGGCACAGGGACATCCTGCTTGTCCACTGAGCTCCCAGTTTTGTGTGCCAAGTATCTGATACAGTGTCTGATGAGCTGTCCAGGGCTGCCTGTGGCCTCCAGAGGGGAATAATAGCCCACAGTCTTGTGGCCTGATACTGTTAGTTGACAATCCAGTAAGATGGAACTTAAGCCTCAGGTAACTATGGACTGTGTCTGAGCAACGTTCTTAAGTGCAGGGTGCCAGGGGAGGGGACTTCTTCCTCCTTCGGAGCAGTTGAAGGTGGATGGTCCTGAGGCCTTCCCTACCCATGCAGTACCATGCTGTTGTTGCTTGGGGCCCTGTTCCCTGCGGAGCCTCGTTCCACTCAAAGGAAGCTGTGTCTGCAGGCGGGAGATCTGCTTCAGGAATGGTCAGACAGGCATTGGGTGTCCCCCTGCAGGTGCAGTCAGTCAAGCCTGGGAGGCCTGCCCTGAACAGTTGCAAAGCTATGTGGGGATCCCCTGCTGATGGCCCTTGCTGTCATGCAGACACAGTGATGAGGAGGAGGTGATTACCCCTCTCTAGGGCTCAGGAGTGCACAGCAGGGGTACTAATTAATCATGAAGATTGCATTTTGTTTGCTTTCATTGTAATGACAAGTGAGCAGTAAAATGTGCTATCTATGGGGTTAGATGGGCAGAGATCAAGGATGGCAATTTCTCCCCCATGGAGATGTCACTGCACCCCACCTGCCGGTATGCAGCCATATGCCTCTCAGCCCTGAAGGTTGCTGGGAACTTGTACTGCAAAGGGGAGGGAGGCATGCCTGGGGGGAAGTGGCCCGGGGCTGCAGGAAGTGTTTGCTGGGCCACTCTGGTGGCTGTGCCAGTGAGTGCTGGCCAGAGCCCTTGACAACAGGTCAAGATCAGGTCTCTGCCCTTCTGTTGAGTACCCATAGGGCTTAGGACCAGGATAATGCACTTGCCAATAAAAAATATACAGCTTTAGGCTGGGTACAGTGGCTCTGTAATCCCAGCTCTCTGGTAGGCAGGTGGAGTACCTGAGCTCCTGAGTTCGAGACCAGCATGAGCCAGCGTGAGACTTTATCTCTAAAAATAGCCAGGCATTGTGGCGGGTGCCTGTAGTCTGAGCTACTCGGGAGGCTGAAGCAAGAGAATCGCTTGAGCCAAAGAATTTGAGGTTGGTGGGGGCTGCAAAGTGAGACTCTGCCTCAACAAAACAACCCCCCCCCCAAAAAAAAAAAAACCCACGTGGCCTTGTAACATCTTTTCTGTTGAGTCTAATACTATTTACATTTTCAAATACTCCTTTTCTAGATTTTGGTTTCGTTGAAGGCAGACAGGTTGTTGCCTTCTGCCCAGACATTATTGTCCTGCCTGAATGTGCCTAGACAAGATGAGAAAACACACTTTAGAAAAGCACCTGCTATTGTGTGGGTTTATTAGTAACTGATCTGGTTGAATGGGGGCATGTATTTAAAGTCCAGCTCACTAAGAATTGGTGTAAAATCCTGCTCATTGAGTATCGGTATAAATGGCAGGCATTTCTTGGCCTTTTATCATGGATTCATACAGCCTGTAAAACCTGCGGGCACTCCACATCCCCTACTTATTGTGGGGGAATGGAGACCTGCACTTTCTTCGTGGGCTCTCTACTCTGCTGACACGAGACATTCTATCTGATACATTAGTGTGATATGAATTAAAATACATCAGTGGATATGCAGCAGCCCACCTCATTAGATCAGGAGGAAAAGCCACAGCACTCTACAAAACCAGGCCCCCGAAGTGTGGCCAGAGTAGGAGGCAGGCCAACCACTCATTCACTGAGGCAGGGCCAAGAAGAACGAGCAAGCCCTCAGGTACCTCTTGGCTTTGGGTGGGAAGGGCCTAGGAAATGCTGTTATTTCCATGCTGGGGCTGCACTTGTATTTTTCTAACAAGGTCTTATTTAAA
Organism: Arctocebus calabarensis; assembly: GCA_963573935.1. Lineage (NCBI taxonomy): Eukaryota > Metazoa > Chordata > Mammalia > Primates > Lorisidae > Arctocebus > Arctocebus calabarensis. Next base: position 17,816 of record CAUYON010105649.1, read on the forward strand.
GAAGACTTACATTATGATTCTGCATTTGGATTTTTGAGACTGGAAAGTGTGGAGAGTAACCATTTGGCTGACTGGTTTTACAAACAGGAGCGAGAAATGTTTCAGGTGACCACAATTCAAAAACAATAGATAAATGGTGTGATGGAAAATGGTCTCTCCTAGCATGGGGGCAGCCTGTGCTGACTGCTGGAGCTTGGGGTTGCTGCCTTCAAACTCCGTTTTGATTCCCTGAGGGCCTCTTTTAGAGCCTGTGGGGGCCCAAGGGCCCAGAGGACAGCATCTGGGGCCCCACTCTCTGCAGCCAGGTAAAACTACCTGGGCCCTTACCTCGTAGTCTGGGATTCGAGGCTGTTCAGTACCTTATCCATTCAAATGTTTTTTGTTTTGATAATAGTCTACATAATTTTATTTCATTTTTTTCCTTCTTTTAAAAATTTCAGATTGAGACGAGGGTATAAATGTTTAGGTTATGCTATTTTTGTATCAAAGGTAAAGTTCAAGTTGTAGTTGAGCCCTTTACCCAGGGGGTGTTCTGTACCCCCTTACATTGTGCATATTAGATGAAACTGGCTGATCATTCTCCCTTCTTCCCTTTCCTCCTGTTCTCCTCCCCCCTCCTCCCTCAGTAGAACATACTTGAGTTTTTCTTTCCTGTGAGTATGTAATTGTTTATATATTGGTTTCACATTAATATTGAGTACATTGGATACTTGCTTTTTCATTCTTGTGATACTTTACTGAGAAGAATGTGTTTTAACTCCATACAGGTAAATACAAAAGTGGTAAAGTCTCCATCTTTTCATAGCCGAATAGTACTCCATGATATCCTATCACAGTTTGTTAATCCTTTCATGAGCTGATGGACACTTGGGTTGCTTCCACATCCTGGCAATTAGGAATTGAGCTGCAATAAGCATTTTAGTGCAAATGTCCTTGTGGTAATTTTTTTTTTTCCTTCTGGATAGATACCTGTAATGGGATTGCAGGATCAAGTGGAAGGTCTACTTTTAGTTCTCTGAGAATTCTCCATATTTCTTTCCATGGAGCTCGTATTAGTTTGCAATCTTCACAGCAGTGCGAACGTGTTCCCTTCTCTCCACATCTACGCCAGCATCTGCAGGTTAGGTATTTTGTGATGTGGGCTATTCTCATTGGGTTAGGTGATATCTCAGAGTGGTTTTGATTTTCATTTATATGATGATTAGGGACGATGAACATTTTTTCATGTGTTTGTTGGCCATTTTCTGTCATCTTCAGTGAAGTTTCTGTTCAAGTCTGTTGTCCACTTATAAATGGGGTTGTTTGCTCTTTTCTTGTTGATTAATTTGAGTTTTATGTAGATTCTAGTTATCAGCCCTTTGTCAGATTCATACCGTGCAAATATCTTCTTCCATTCTGAAGGCTATCTGTTTGCTTTAATTGTTGTATCCTTGGAGCCAGAAAAAAAAACTCAGATAGCCTATGCAATTTTAGAAATAAAAACAATTCAGGAGGTATCACATTACCAAACTTCAGGTTATACTACAAGTCTACAGTGATCAAAACAGTATGGTACCAGCTGTTTGAATAGAGATACAGATCTATGGAATAGGATGGAGAACCTAGAGATGAACCCAGCCATCTATCACCATTTGATCCTTGATGAACCAAACCAAAGTATACACTGGGGAAAAGAATCCCTGTTTAATAAATGATGCTGGCAGAACTGGTTAGCCTCATGTAGATGAATGAAATGAGACCTGACCCTCTCATCACTGACAAAAGTTGACCCTTCCTGGATACAATATTTAAATTTAAGACACAAAACAATAAAGATCCTAGAAGTGTGGAAAAAACTCTTGACAAAATTTTATTCCTTTTAAAGAAAGCTAAGGAAAGAAAGGAGAGCAATCGCATATCTACAACTTTTGTGGTATTAACCTTATTTCTCATTTCTTGATCTTTTCGTTTGTTGCATAATATTTAAATTATCAGGAGATATTTCTTTATCCCAAAGCAGCTTTGTTCTCACTTCTTGGATCAGTTATTGTAAATAATGTTGTACTTATAGGCATAATAGCCCCAATTGTAAAATGATATTTATGTATTTTTGCAATTGTTTTCTTAAATGAGATAAAATAAGAAAAGAAATGGGTACCCATGATGTCTTTTATAATTAGTTATCTCTACTGGTGCTGTTTGTCATTTTATGTGGATTTAAGTTATTATCTCTGGTCACTTACTTTTAGCCTACAAAAGTTTCCTTTACTATTTCCTTTAAGTTGTCTGCTGTCACCAAATTTTCTCCATTTTTATTTATCTGAAATTATTTTGTCTTTATTTTTGACAGCTAGATTTTCTGGTTTTAGGATTCTTAATTAATGGCCTTCAAAGAAATAAGTAATAAAGTAGCTGGAATATGGAGAGTTTTAAAAATCCTCTTGTGGGTAGAACGCAGGCACTTTGATTCTCTGAGTTTTATTCGTGAGGAGTCACCTATGAATTTGTGAGTGCTCCTCATCTACTACCATAGAGTTCATCCCCTGAGTCTGTAGGTGCTCCCGTCCACCTCCACAGGGCCCCTCCCCTGGGTCTCTGGGTGCTCCCCGTCCACTAAGTGTCTTACACTCTGAAGTGCTTGGTAGGTAGAAAATAGAAGAATGAATTAAGTCTGTAGACAAGTGCCACAGTTTGTCATAAGATCTCATAGCACAATTTAAAAAGATGTGTGGGCTTCCAGTTAGACGTCCAGTCTCTGGTTGTGGTGAATTTTATAAGTAGAACACTAACTGAGACTCACCCTCCTCCATTCCTTGGGTGCCAGGCCCTGCCCTAAGGGCCTATGTGTGTGACTTAGTTGTCTCCCCTCTGGGCTCTGTGACGTGAGCATTTCAGTCTTGGTGAGGAATTGCTGAGGGCCACAGCTCCCGGAGTTCTCCTGCCACACCTCACCCTGTCTAAGCTTTCTGGAATGTGCTGTTTTGCATTTCCCCTTTTATAGACATCTGAACACCGTTGTGTTTTCCAGATATTTTAGTCTCCCTTACTGTCAACATTTGTCTTGTAGAAATACATGGGCCACATGTGGCCTTCAGGAATCACTGGCTCTGAGGCTGGCTTGCTCCCTGCAGAGCGTGTAGGCCGCTGTGCCTCTGCCTCTGCCTCTGAAGTTGTGCAAAATGGGGTGGTTTTCTTTCTTGTTATTTAAGAGGAACATTGAAGAAAGCCTAAAGGGTTCCATTTGGAAAGGAAGGGGTGGGGAGAGAGCTACACATGAGGGTCCTAGAGCCGGAGTGGGGAGAGGCAGTGGGGCTATGCTGTGGTGGCCTGCGGGGTGTGTCCCAGCTACTGGGAAGGGCCAAGAACTGAAAAGCAAACAAACTACCCTGAAATGGAAGAAAAGCTAACCTTTCCTGTTATCTTTGCTCTTCATATAATTGAAGTCTCCAAAATTCAGCTGGTGGAGACAAACATTATAATTCCAGAAATAAGCCCTGGGAGACGCCGCCACCCTCAGGTGTATCCTTTGCAGCCAGTGACCAGCTGGGGATCCCTGTCTCTTCCAGGGCCCAGTTATGGCTCCTCCGTTCCCCAAGAACTCAGATAGCCTAAGGGTGCCCTACTTGGGCCCTGACAGGCAGCCTGGGCTAAAACAGAATGTATCCTGGCTTTGAGTTGAATTTATAACCACGGTCATCTGATTATAGTTAGAAGTTCTGATGAACAGTTGCGGATTTTTTTTTTTTTTTTGTGAGACAGAGTCTCACTTGGTCACCATTGGTAGAGTGCCACAGTGTCATAGCTCACAGCAACCTCAATCTTTTGGATTCAGGTGATCCTCTTGCCTCAGTCCCAAGAAGCTGGGACAACAGGCACCTACTACAATGCCCAGCTGTATTTTAGAGACCGGGTCTCGCTATGGCTCAGGCTGGTCTCAAACCTGTGAGCTCAGGCAGTCTACTTGCCTTGGTCTCCCTGGTGCTGGGATTACAGGCATGAGCCACTGCTGCCGGGCTAGTTGCAGATTTTTTATCGATAAAATTGTAAAATATATTTAACAAAAGAGATAGACACATAAAAGCTTTTACTATGTGGGTTTGCAAGGGCAGTGAGTAATAAAAAGACTCCAGTGGACCAAGAGGGTGGGCACCACTGAAGTGGGTCACTGAGACCCTTCCAGTGCCAGACATGCTCAGTCTGAAATGTTTCAGGGATTGAAGGAAAGCTGAAAATACCTGCCAAGCCCTCAGGAGCACAGAGGTTTTCCTATGTGTGCACGTGTGTTGTGTATGTGTGTATAGGTTGTGTGTGCATATGTTCAGTGTGTGTGTGTGTGTGTGTGTGTGTGTCATGAGATCCATTCAGTGCATCTGATGAGAGGCTTCCCCAAGCAAGAACATCCTCTGACTCAATAAGACTTGCAGGAACACGTTCAAGGACATGAAAAGGGACATCTACACTGGGAATCCTCTCAGTGCGGCCTCCCTAATCTGTGCCTCCTTGCTGCTTCTGGCTTTCATCACTCTCCCAGTTAAAGTAAGTGCCTGTGTACCCAACACCTGTTGCCCAAGACCTGGCGTGCAGAGCTGAGCTTCCTGTGGGACTCAGCACAGCCAAATCCTTCACACTACACGAGGTAGTCAGGAGCCAGCGATCAGCCATGCACTCGGAAGGCTCTGTCCCTCGGTCATTGAGCAGTGACATGGCTCGTGCTTGCTTCATTAATAATGTGTGAGAGAAGGTGAATGTGTAACCACATGCACGTCTGGGAGCAACTCATCCCACGTTCTCTAATCCTCCTCCAAATATTCAAAGCTGAAGACCGCTGCTGCAGACAGCCTTCCCACTAAGGACAGGCTGATTTATATCCCCTGAGCAGGGAAAGATGTCATCTGTAAGAAGGCTTATTTACAAATGTGTGTAAGCAGCAGCTTTTAATTTACAAACCTACATCTTTATAAGACTTAAAAAGGAATTAATTGCACCTGTAGACAGGCGGGGATAAAAGCATTGCTCCGCACTGAAATACACTGTTAAAACACCCCGATGACTCTGGTCTCTAGTGGTAATTGCCCAATAATCAGCCAGCAGGTGGTCAGATAGGATGGAATTCCTCCTGAGCAATTATTTTCCTATGTACTAAGGCTCTAGAATATTTCTTAGGGATCTGCCTCCCTCCAAATATGACGTGCGACGTGCATGTCAAGAACAGAGCTTCCGGGTAGGTGTGCGGGAGGTCCTGGCTAGGCAGGAGGGCAGGGTCTAGCCTAGGAAAACACGCACAGACCTCCAAGACAGACCTGTGCAGTGTGTGTGAGTGCTGAGTGAGAGGACGGAAGAGAGAGGCTGCGGAGGAAGCCGGGCTCCTGGCCCTTGCTATTAAGACCAAACAACATTTCTAAGGCACGGCTGCAACATTGTCTGGCCTCTGTGCTTCCTGGTTTGATTAGCTTTGCTCCTTTTCATCAGAGCCTGTGGAATCCACTTCCTCCGAGGGCTCTGAGCAGTCGCTGTGGTGCTGGTGCAGAAGGACCCAATGGAAAGGAGGGCCACAAGGGGTCAAGCCTGGCTGCCACCCTTAATTCTGAGAGGCCCCTTTTCAGTTTCCCTAGCACGGCTTCCCTCTTTGTGGCTGTGTGGGGGGAATGGAGTCAGACGGAACACAGCTCTGGCTCTGCCCTGAGGGAGCCCCTGCATCAGGCCCTGTTAGGAAAGGAAAGGCCCTTACAGGAGGTGAGGCAGGGCCCCACCTTGTTGGGGAGGCTACAGTGAGGGGTGTTCGCAGGGTCAGGGCTAGACAGGGGCCACAGAGTGCCCAGCCCTCAATCCCGCTGTGTGGCGAGCTGGGCTTCCCCACAGAGGGCCCTCGTGGGTGCAGGGTCTCCTGGCCTGCCTTCCAGTCCCACCCAGAGGCAGAGCAGAGGAGGATGGGCAGGTGGGTGAGGGGCTTGGAGACTCAGCCAGCTCCTCTGGTGTTCATGGTGCCGAGAGACAGAAGTACCGTGGCAGACTGAGATGTGTCCGTCTTCTTCAGATGCTTTCTGTGCTGGCCTTATGTCCCTGAGCCCTGGCTGCTGGTACAGATGGTCCCAGCTCAGAATGCTCCACTTAACAATGTTTTGATTTCACGATGGTGTGAAAACTCAATGTACTTGTAGAAACTATACTTACAGTGCCTGTATCACTTAACCCCGTTCTTCAGTTTCAGTACCAAATTCAATAAATTACATGAGATATTCCACTCTTTATTGTAAGATAGGCTTGAGTTAGGTGATAATAGCTCGGTTATCTGTGAATGTGTGTGTTCTGAGCACTTTTAAGGCAGGCCTGGCTGAGCTCTGGTGTTTAGTGGGGTGGGTATAGCTGACACCATTTCAACTTAATGATATTTCAACTTTCAATGTTTTTTTTGAGAACACTGCCCCTTGGTAAGTTGAGAAGCATCGGTATTTATTTTCTTCTTTCCTTTTTATTTTGGACAAATGCTTATGGAGGACTTTTCCAGCCATAAAGCATGTGGTGATATTGATGGGGCCTGTGACCTGCTCTGGCCCCAGGCCACGCATTTTTCTTTGGCCTGCACTGTGCTCTCACCACATAGAACTGTGGGACGTGACGGTCACAGTAGGACTTTGTGGCACGAGGGTTCTACATGCCACGTGAGGGCAGAGGGAACTCAGGCCATGGTTTCTCTTGAACTTTTGTTCCCCGAGAGTTTCTGTGATGGTAGTAGACTCCTGAGTTCTCCTTCTTGATATTTTGACAGTGACACAGAATGACTGCCACCAAATCAAGCTTGACGGCAGCAGGGTGAGACAACCTCACTGCTGCCTTGGAGAACAGGGAGAAGTCTCCAAGAAAACAGTGTTGTTTCTAGAAACACTAATGCTTCTTCACAGTTCTCCTGACTGCCTCATTCTGGGGTTTCTTATTGGGTAACTGAGCATTCTTCTCAGCCCTTTGCAAAGCCTTCTCCTTTCTGATTAAAAGCACCAGGGTGTGCTTAAAAAATAGCTGCCAAAATACTTGTGCAATTAGGCTTTGGGACCAAAGCTCCAGAAAGCTCTCATTCAGGCTTTTGTTAATTACATCAGCCTCAGTCCCAGCGCCTTATCTCTGGAAAGCAAAATGTAACTAGGACTAATACCCTGGTGGTGCGGAGAACCTCTGGCTGTCCAGAAAACAAATGAAGCACTAGGAAAGAGAATGTGATGAAGCCGCTGAACAAAGCACGAGGCTGTGAGCTCAGCAGCTGTGTCTGCCTGCGGAGTCAGGGAGGGGAGCCAGCCATTCTGTCTAGCCGGTTGCCCCTCTCCTGCTGCCTCCTCTCCAGCCCTCTCAGTCTCCACCCTTTGAGGGTCTATAGGGGGTGCTTGGATTCATGATCAGCGAACTGAGGGGGAAAGTTAGACTTGGAAACCTGGAATGTGGCTCCTCAAGTGGAGTCTTTGGTCTCATTGAGATGATGCAGCCTCCTTGGAAGCTGCTCCCAGACCGGGAGAAAGTCACCCTCAGAAAGTAGCAAGCGGCACAGCAGAGGGCAGTCGGCTTGGCTGGAGTGATCATGAACCCTGCTTTAAGGCACCCCGGCTACCATAGAGAAGGAGAGATTTTCTCCTGCTTCGACCACCTCGCCCAGGACTCAGAGCCACAGGACTTGTGTGGGCGGGAGATTGAATGGGAGTCCACCCTTTTCTTTGACCATAGCAGGTCAAAGCTGAGCATCATCCGAGGAGGCCACAGATGTGTGCCCGACAACCCAGGACAAATAAGTGCTGAGCAGATGTACCCGTGGGCATCTTGACCCCATGCCCAGGCCACGTAGGCAGTGCCTGGTGCCTCACCAGGTGCACCCACCAAGGGAAAGCAGGGCCTTGGCAGGACCATCTGGGTCAGGAGTCCGAGGAACCCTGTGCCGGCACCTGTCCCCCGAGCCTGCACAGGGCGAGACAGTGCAGGCTGCACTCTGCATGGACAGCTTCATCCTGCTTCTGAATCACAGTTTCTTTTTAATTTTTATTTTCTTAGTTATTTTTTGTCACTTGTTGAATGTTTACTGTGCACCTGAAAGTGTCCTGCGTGTAAGTTACTCTAGCTCCAGGTCAGTCTTTGCTCCGTTCCTCCCCAGCTCCGTTTTCCAGCCAGTGGAGCAGGGAGGCCAGAGCTGGGCAGCGGAAAGCAGCATGTGGGGCACGTGGCATTCCGAGGTGTTGCTGTTTGCCACCCAAGGTGGAGAAGCAGCAGGAGGCCAGGGTGAGCTGCCCTAGAGAAGCCCATCCTGGCACCCAGGAGCCTCCTGCCTGTTTGGTGTAACATCTGTGGGCTTCTCTCTCCTCAGACTCTCCCACGAGGAACCTAGATGGATGTGCATGGAAAATTTACAACCAAAAGCTCAAAAATGTAGAGTAACAACATTCAGAATTTGGATTTTGGAATAAAAGCTTTTAAAAAAAAGTGACTCAGACTACTTTGCTGTTGCTTTTCCTTTAAATCAGCTTAAGATTTTGCTGTGAGCCAACATGCAAGTAGGGAAGAAAGGACCCTTTGGATACCCTGAACTCGGTTACAGGGGGGTGGTTGGAGACAGAACTGCAGCGCCCCTGGCAACCTCTGTGGAAGGTAACTCGGCAGAGGGGAGTCCCTGCCTGCTCCTAGAACTCATCTGAAGAGCCACATCCAAGTACGTGACGGGGAATTGTGTTGTTGCTGGCATACCCAGGGGCCCCCCCATCTGCCAACTTACTACCGGTTTGCACCGCAAGTCATGTGTGTCCTGGTTGGACTTTAGTGTGCTAATATTGATACCCAAGATTTAGCCCACCATCTTTAAAATACTGGACAGGTCTGAATTGGTTGTGGGCATCCTGTAACCTGATGGCTAGAATTACCCAAAGGAGGAACTGGAATTGTAATCACTACGCATACACGCTCTCAGCCCTGGGCGCTCTCACATGTGTGTTCTTTCATGGTGGTGGCTGATAGTTTTCAGACTGGGGAGCCTTTGGATGCATCCCGTGTGGTCGAGTCACTTCTTAACACCAACTGGCCAAGTGTGGGGTATTGTTCTGATCCACCGTGGTTGGCGACTGGGCACTGCCACTCCCCACTGTGGGCAGCTCATCTGTACTCTGGTTTGAGAACTGAGATGCACCCGCAGGCCAGAACCCCACATCCCCCCACAGCTGATGGTCCAGCGACTCCTTCTTGGCAAGCAGGTGCCTCCTTTCTCAGGTCAACTCTCTAGCTGCTAGACTCCGAGTCTGGCAGTTGCCTAAGAACCAAAGGCTGATTCTCAGAGCTGGTGGCTACCCGTCTGGTGAGGAAGGCCACCTCTGAAAAACCAGATCTCTGGAGGAGTGGAACCCAGAAGAGCTGGTACCGCAGCAGGACTGCATGGACTCTAAGATGGACATGCCACGTCTGCTCTCACGCTTGTGTGCAGGCGGCATGTCACCACCCTGACACTAAGTGTGTGCTGTACTTTTTGTGACATTAGCTACTTGGGCTGCAGGGAGTTCTTGTTCCCTTGGCGACCCTGCGACAAGTGAGTAAAAAGCACATGCTTTTACACAAAAGCAGGCATTGAGGATTCTTCTTGAAGCCCATTTTCAGTCGCCATGGAGACAACTTGGCCCGAGCCATGTGGTCTGTGCAGGGCACGGGGCCCACGCCAACACCCCGTGGTGGGTGCAGAGCTTGCCAGGGTGGGTGGGTGTGTGAGAGAGTCACAAACCAACATAAGTGCATCTCCTTAAAAATAACTCCAAGTACTGTGGCGCGTGGCCTGACGTCGGGCTTTGTGGGCTTTTGGCTTCTCATGCTTCCGTTGGCGAGGCTGTCTAATGTCCCCTCAGCCAGGCCTCCTCATCCCCAGAGTGCAGCTCTGTGGCGCGCCAAGACAGTCTCCTAGCAGCCTAAGTTATGAAGGGAATCCTGAAAGGCCTATCTGTTCACCCTATTAAGCTACTGGAAGAAATCGAAAGAGGGAAAGCAAACAGTTACTTTTAAAACATTGGTTTTAATTTTAACAATGGGATAGAGACCAAGAGTCAAATAGAAGCTGTTCACTGAGTACGTTGGAGAGATAGAGTTCTTTTTTTTTTTTTTTTTGAGACAGAGCCTCAAGTTGTCACCCTGGATAGAGTGCTGTGACATCACAGCTCACAGTAACCTCCAATTCCTGGGCTCAAGCGAGTCTCATGCCTCTGCCTCCCAAGTAGCTGGGACTACAGGCGCCCGCCACAACGCCTGGCCATTTTTTGGTTGCAGCCATCGTTGTTTGGCGGCCCGGGCTGGATTCGAACCCGTCAGCTCAGGTGTACGTGCTGGCGCTTTAGCCTGCTGAGCCACAGGCACCGAGCTGAGAGATAGAGTTCTCAATGACCATTGGGGTGACTTGGGATGACTTTTCAAATTTCCCATGTGAGAAATGAAGGCAATTACCTAGTGAGGTTCTGTGCCTGCCCCAAGGATTACTGCGTGCCGACTGCGAGGCTGGAAGGCCCGCTCACGAGTTTCTGTAGATGTAGTGGCACGTGGGGCGCACAGAGCCCTAGGGGTAGCCCTAGAGTCTTTCTCCAGGCTTGTCTAGGAGGACTATGTCACTTGGTCATCCCAGGTGCCCTGGAACCCTGACCCATGATGAGGAGGAGTCAAGTCCCAAAGGGACATATGGGTCCACTTACCTTCAACAGGTTTTGGGGGCTGGGCATAGGAGGGTGAGAAAGAGAAGCGAGAGCCTGTAAGCTGTGCAGGTGGAGGACTGGGCTGGTGCAGACCTCACTTTCATGTTCAGTGAGTGCACGTAAGGTGCCAGTCGTCTTGTGCGGGCAGACTCAGATCCCTTCTTTGCTGGAGCTTACGGCTTCATAAGACAACAGCTGCTAAAGGGGACACTGCAGGGTAGGGAATCACATTTAGGCAGTCATCGATTTCCCTTTCATGTGATGACAGTGTGTGCAGGTTGTGACTACGATCCAGGGAAACTACTTGTGACCAGGGTCAACGTAAATACTAGTTGCTTATAAACGGGTTATTTGACAAGTGGCCTAGTGGTTTAAGATTTTGGGCTCTGGAGTAGTAGATCTGGGATCAGTGCTCGGTGACACATTATGTGGCGTTGTCTGTGGAAAATGGGGACAGTGATTGTGCCGGCATGCACAGCACAGTGCTGTCTCCGTTACCCCTATGTATCATTATTATCATTATTGCTATTGGATTATCTTTGTTGTCATGTTGAGGAAAATTGCTTGTGTTTATGTATCAAAGGCAACTTGTAGTGTTAGACATTGTCTAGGACCTATATTTCTTAGGAAGCTAAAAATTCACCATCCCAGGGGCAACACCTGTGGCTCAGTGGGTAGGGCGCCAGCCCCATGAGGGTGGTGGGTTCGAACCCAGCCCTGGCCAAACTGCAACAAAACATAGCCGGGCATTGTGGTGGACACCTGTAATCCCACCCACTCAGGAGGCTGAGGCAAGAGAATCGCCTAAGCCCAGGAGTTGTAGGTTGCTGTGAGCTGTGATACTACGGCATTCTACCGAGGGCAACAAACTGAAACTCTGTCTAAAAAAAAAAAATTCACCATCCTTAGGAACAAACTTTGAGCAGATTCTGAGATTTCTGTTGATCAGTCCTAAACACATTATAATCTATTTATTTATTTAGTTATTTATTTTTTAGAGACAGAATCTTACTTTATCGCCCTTGGTAGAGTGCTATGGCGTCACACAGCTCACAGCAACCTCCAACTCCTGGGCTTAGGCAATTCTCTTGCCTCAGCCTCCCGAGTAGCTGGGACTATAGGCACCTGCCACAATGCCTGTCTATTTTTTGTTGCAGTTTGTCTGGGGCTGGGCTCTAACCTGCCACCCTTGGTATATGAGGCTGGTGCCCTACCCACTGAGCCACAGGTGCTGCCCTATAATTTATTTTTTAATATCAAAAACTAGTTCTAGCAATTTCACCCCTAAGTATATATGCCCAAAAGAATTGAAAACAGGTTGTCTAACAAATATTTGTATCCAGCGGTTCATAGAAACACTATTCACAGTAGCCAAAAAGTAGAAGCAACACAAGTATCCATTAGAGGCTGGCTAGATAAACGCAATGGACTTTTTATCAGCCAGGAAAGAAAAGGAAATACTGATATTGATACATGCTACAACTTGTATGAACCTTGAAATATCATGCTCGGAAAAAGCCAGCCATAAAAGGTCACATGTTGTATGATTCCATTTGTATGAAATATCCAGAGTAGGTAAATCCATGGAAACAGAAAGCAGATTGGTGGTTTCCAGGGACCAAAGTGAGGAGAGAACAGAGTAGAATTGCTTAGTGGGTACGGGGTTTTATTTTGGGGTGATAAAACTATTTGGAACCAAATGGAGGTGATGTCTGCACAACATCATGAAAATACTAAATGCCATGAATTGTTCACTTTAAAATGACTACTTTCATCTTACATGATTTTTGTCTCAACAGAAAATCTATCTCTAAGTACCCCTTCAATGTAATATATGTAGATTAATATAAATGAGTATACTTGACAAGTAGTATAGTGGTTTTATAAGACATTATATTATAGTATAATATCTCTTTTGTATGACTTAGACCTTTCCACATAATGCAAAATTGCCCCCTTAGGACATCTCTCTTAGAATAACTTCCATCATTTAAAAAACGCATTCCATGCTTGTCTGCTTCATTATACCAACAGCAAAAACCCATGTTTATCCATTCGTGAAGCTTTGCTTAATCATCATGAATAAGGCTATTGGACTTTGCTCCCAGGGCAGTGGGCCCTGCCTCTCTAATGATCAGGGAAGCAGGAGAGATGGAGGGATTTCAGGGGACAACACATGCTGGAGATCACATTGGTAAGCAGACGGGTGCTAAGTGATGGCTTCGTGAGTGTTTGTGGATATGGCCTGAGGAGGGGCAGCAGCTGACACATTATTTTTTTATTCAGGGTTGTAGGTTGTTACAGATGACCAAGGACAAGAAGTCTTAACAATAAATGTGTAAATCAGTTGATAAGCGCTCAAAGTGCATCCACCCTATACTATCTTCTACCTGTGGGATGGTTGCACTTCCAAGTTCAAGGATTAGCCAAGGTCATCTGGATGCTTGGTTAGCTGAGTCAATTTAAAAGGTCCATTCTTCATCTGCCTGTTTGGTGGCCTCCCCTTCCTCTCCCATGTAGCTGCCTCCCTGCAGCCATTGCTAATGATAGTTTATGGAGCTGGTCACTGGTGAGAGGGATTGGAGGGGTGTAAGGGGGCCTAGTAATAAGACTTCACCTTTTCCCTTCAAGGTTGGTTGGTTTTTTAAGTCCTCTCTAGGTTTATGGAGAGGAAAACTCATTATACTCTGATGTTATTTGGCTGTGGCCATGAAATGGATTTATAGCCCACATCAGTTACAGCTGTGAGTGGGAAGACTAACACGCCCCCCTCCCCCTTGATCCCCCTGGCAGGGCCTAGTATTTTCATCCTGGAGAAGATTTCACAGTTCATTTGTCAGAGAGGAACCCAGCAACCCTTCATCCAAGGGGCATCTGCTCTCCCCAGGAACAGTGGGACTCAGGACCATAGACGGTTCGGGGCATCCTTTGGTTGTACCTGCAATGGCTTAAGTTAGGAGCCCTCCCTTCTCTGGGCTGGTGCTCTGACTCCCTAAACGTAGGCTTTCAACTTAAAACAGAGAACACAGCAAAAGTCTCCCACATCACCATGCATATAAGTATGAACGTTTCTGGAGGTGGTAAAGCTCCTGTATCTTAGAAGAAAAAGTTATTTGCTTTAGAAAAGAGTCATGATTAGACACATAGGGGATTAGTCCTTTGGGCTATAAGGCATTAATGGCAAATATGAATCCCTTCATAGACTTCTCAGCTGTCTTTAGACAAGCCCAGTGGTGGCTGTAAATATTTTCCAGGACCTAGGGACATCATGAAGCTTAGTCCACTTCTTGGTATGTAGAAGGCTGTGTTCAAGTCACTGAGTGCTTTATTTTTCACCTGCAGAATAGATACAGTAACTGAGGAAAACTCATGTTTCACTCATGTATATCTCGGCTTCCCTTTTTTTGTATCAGGAAAAATCAGGTCTGACTTATTTACATATATCCTACCTTGTTCCTAAAAGGATTTAAGGTGCTTTGAAATTGGCCTGAGAGAATACTTTATGAGGAAGACCCCCCCGCACACACTGGGCAATTGGAACAACACCAAAAATACATTACTGGGATCTGATCAAACTAAAAAGCTTCTGCACAGACAAGAGTAAGTAAAGCAAGCAGATAGCCCTTAGAATGGGAGAACATTCTTGCAGGTTATGCTTCTGACAAAGGTATGATAACAAGAACCTATGGAGAACTCAAACTAATCAATAAGAAAAGAACAAATAACCCCATTTCTATGTGGCTAAGAGACTTGAACAGAAACTTCTCTGAAGAAAGGCGCATGGCCTACAAACACATGAAGAAATGCTCATCATCCTTAATCATCAGAGAAATGCAAATCAAAACCACTTTGAGATATTATCTAACTCCAATAAGATTAGCCCAAATCTGGGCAGCACCTGTGGTTCAGTGAGTAGGGCACTGGCCCCATATATAAAGGGTGGCAGGTTCAGTCTGGCCCCAGCTGAACTGCAAAACAGAAAAATAGCTGGATATTGTGGCAGGCACCTGTGGTTCCAGCTACTCGGGAGGCTGAGGCAAGAGAATCACCTAAGCCCAGGAACTGGAGGTTGCTGTGAGCAGTGTGACGCCACAGCACTCTACTGAGAGCGATAAAGTGAGATTCTGTCTCTACAAAAGAAAAAAAAAAAAAAAAAGATTAGCCCATATCACAAAATCCCAAAACTACAGATGTTGGTGTGGATGCAGAGAGCAGGGAATGCTTCTACACTGCTGGTGGGAATGCAAGCTAATACAACCTTTTTGAAAAGAAGTACGGAGAACATTCAAGGAACTAAAAGTAGACCTACCCTTAGATCCTACAATTCCTCTCCTAGGTATATACCCAGATAATCAAAAACCATTTTACAACAAGGACCATTTGCACCAGAATGTTTATTATAGCCCAATTCATAATAACCAATACATGGAAACAGCCCAAGTACCAATCTACTAATGAATGGATTAACCAATCATGGTATATATACACCATGGAAAACTATGCAGCCATAAAAAATGATGGAGACTTCACATCTTCTATGTTTACCTGGATGGAGTTGAACATATTCTTCTTAGTAAAGTATCTCAAGAATGGAAAAAAAAGTATCCAATGTACTCAATATCACTATGAAATCAATATGTAATCACCCACACATTCATATGAATGGCAAAACATAACTATAGTCCAGAAAGTAGAAGGGAAGAGGATAGAGGGGCGAGGGGAGGGGAGATATGGGAGGAGGGAGGAGGAAGGGTATTTGAGGACCTCACCTAATGTGCATGATGCATTATACATTTCAAGACTATTTAGAAATGAGTATAATTGTGATGGATGTGTTAATTAGTTTAATGCAAGCATTTCACATTATATATCAAAGCAGTACACTGAACCCCATAAATGCATCAGTGTACAAAGTTATGATTCAATAAAAAATAATAATAATAAAAGAACAAAAATGAACTGTTCCCTTCTCCATTATGAGACAACCCCAAATCACAGCCAATATCCCATCCATCTCCAGGTCAAGTATCTCTTGGTGATCTTCCATGACTCAAGAAGATGAGATGGGGCTTCTCATGATCTTAGAGTTTGTGGGATGAATGATACCCAATATACAGGGTAAGGAAAGGGGGACCAAAAATGCCCAATAAAAGGAAAAACAGTATCAATTATGGAAATGATCTTACCGGACCGTCTTCTGTAAATGTCCACTTGCTAACTCACTTCCTTGGCCATGGAGAAAGGTTGTGCTCATTGAATTTCCTTTGCTCAGGGTCCCCCAAGGCCCCACCTGAGAGAGGCAGGAGAGAGGACTCCCCTGCTGAGTATCATACCACCCTAGCAGCCTAAGGGCGCATCATTGACAGACCCTTAATATGTTGGATCATTGGTCAGAAATGAAACCATACATCAATCTCATTCTCTGTGTTTACGTGGACCATCTTGAGCCAAACCTTAGCCCTCTCTCTTGCAGCACCTCAAGAAGGGCAGAAAGAAAAGGCCGGGCAGGATAGCTCACACCTATAATCCCAGCACTTGGGAGGCCAAGGTGGGTGAATTGCCTGAGCTCACAAGTTAGAGACCAGCCTGAGTAAGAACAATACCCCGGTTCTAAAAAATAGCTGGGTATTATGGCTATTGCTTATAGTCCCAGCTACTTGGGAGGCTGAGGCAAGAGGATCGCTTGAACCCAAGAGTTTGAGGTTTCTGTGAGCTAAGAAGCCACGGCACTCTATGGAGGGTGATCAAGTGAGACTCTGTCTCAAAAAAAAATAAAAAATAAACAAATAAAAAGAAAGGCAGAAAGAAGTAGTCTAGCCTGGGAAGCACCCTGACACTTTTACAGGTTAAGTACACAGTCCCAGGAAGAAAGGTACCACAGTCTGATCAACAGGGTTTCCCGCTGCCATTCGTTATAGCAAAAAGGGGACTCTGCTATTCACAACAATTCAATCAATTCCACACCCTGGGGTCTGCTGCTTACAAAATCCTCTTCTAAATACAAATTTCTGACTTAATTTTGGTACATCAAGTTTTTCAAAGTATAAAGTTGGTATTTTAATGGGCATTGCACTGAATTGGCAGATTGCTTTGGGAAGTATAGACATTTTAGCAATATTGATTCTTCCCAGCCAGGAACATGGTATGTTCTTTCATTTGTTAATGTCTTCTACTATTTCTTTTCTCAGGGATTCATAATTCTTTTTGTAAAGATCCTTCACCTCCTTTGTTAGATATATTCTCAGGTTATTTCATTTTCTTTGAAGCTACTATAAAGGGTAATTTAGGTTCTTTTGGTTATAGGCAATCAGAAATCAATGCTAACAGTAAGCACAGAGAGAAGGCAAAGGTTGCAGGGAAATTCATTGGAAGAGCACGGAGAAAGTTCACATACTCAAAAGGATCAGAATGATCAGAGCCTCAGCAACAGTCCACAGACCTTTTGCCAGCGTCATATGATCAACAAGGTGACAGGGAGTGCCCAACTTGAATATGTTTCCTAGAGCTGTGAATTCAAAATGGACTTGGATTTGATGATCTCACAAAGTTTTGCATGCACAATGTGTGTAAGCATTCACCCTCTGATACAGAGGCAAAGCTCAGACCATGTTCATCCTCCATTGTTCAGACAAATTTTAATATATCCTGATTCAAAAACCCTCTTGTAAACAATTAAGTATGAGGCAGGGAAATTTGAACAGTGATTGAATATTTGATTATTTTAAGGAGTTACTTGTTTTAAAATATAGACAGATGATGGGTGGAGGGAGGGCAATTGGTGGGATCACACCTATGGTGCATCTTAGAAGGGTACAAGTGAAACTTACTAAATGCAGAATATAAATGTCTTCATATAGTGACTAAAAGGCCATGAAGGCTATGTTAAACAGTTTGATAAAAATACTTCAGATTGTATATGAAGTCAGTACATTGTGCCCCATGATTGCACTAATGTACACAATTATGATTTAATAAAAAAAAAAAGAAGAATAAAATATAGACAAATGGCCAGGCACAGTGGCTCACACCTGCAATCCTAGCAATCCAGGAGGCTGAGGATCACTTGAGCTCAGGAATTTGAGAGCAGCCTGAGAAAGAGCGAGAACCCATCTCTACTAAAAATAGAAAAATTAACCAGGTGTTGTGGCAGACACCTATAGTCCCAGCTACTTAGGAGACTTAGGCAAGAGGATTGTTGGAGCCTAGGAGTGTGAGGTTACTGTGAGGTCTGATACCACTGCACTCTATCCAGGGAGACAGAGTGAGATGAGACTCTGTCTATATAAAAAAAAAAAAAATACTAAAATATAGAAAAATAGTTTGGTGGTTATATTACCCCATAGATACATACTAAAATATTTACAGACAACATGATGGCTGGGATTCCCTACACACAATCTAGAAAGTAGTAGAAGATGGCGAGTATAGAACAGTTAGTGGTTCTCAAAGTGTCATCCCCAGGCAGCAGTATAGGCATCTCCTGGTACACATGCAAATTCTCAGGTCCCGCCTTAGACCCATAAAATCAGAAAACCTCAGGAAAGAGCCTCATAATCTGTATTGAAACCGCCAGGTGATTCTGATGCACACTCAAGTTTGAGAAGCACTCCTATGTATAAACAAGAGTAGCCATGAGTTGAGGATTTCATTTTATTTTTGTGTAATATTAGAAAATGTCCATATTAAAAAGATTCATTACTTTTAAAGATAAGTTCTGGCCGGGTTAGGTGGCTCACACTTGTAATCCTAGCACGCTGGGAGTCTGAGGCAGGAGGACTGCTTGAGCTAAAGAGTTTAAGATCAGCCTGAGCAAGTGAGACCCTGTCTCCTCTAAAAATAGAAAAACTAGCCAGGTGTTGTAGTACATACCTGTAGTCTCAGCTACTCAGGAGGATGAAGCAGGAGAATCACTTGAGCCCAGGAGTTTGAGGTTGCTGTGAGCTAGGCACTCTCCTGGATGAGGGAGACTCTGTCTCAAGAAAAAAAAAAAAAAAGGTTTTCAGGGTTTTAATTTTACATTTCTATCATTTTATTATCACTTTAAATTTTGTTGTATTCAAAAATTAGATTCACTGTAGAAAATTAAAAAACACAAAATAAGGAAATTACTATTAATCTTATTATGTAGATATAAATGCTAATTACATTTCATTTTACATCAGTTCTGTCTTTGTTTTATGCAAACACACGTGGATTGACATTAAACATGCTGTGAATTAACCATACAGTTTGACTTAATATTATAGATGTTTTCCACAACTTTTGTTCTTTCCCTTTTTCTTTTTCTTCATTTTTACTAAGTTAATGTCTGAAACACCAACATCTGATTGTTATACATATTTCCATTTATAGTCTCAGGATCTAGCAATTATAAATGCTCTATGAATTTTAGAATTCTTAGTTCAATTCTACTCTCTCAAAATAATGTATGATTAAGTAACTAGTGTTATTACCCATTTGATTATACATTCTCATTCTAGACATGAAGAGTGATTCAAAGAAATTTTAATTTCCTTGGGTGAATACAATTCTCTTCATTGGTGGTATTTCATAAAAAGAAGTTATAAATTCAGTCATTTAACTCTTCCAAGATTGCTTCAGTAATTTTTTTGGTTAACATGAGTCAACATAGATTTCACAGTTCTTACTGCATGTTGGGAAGTCAGATTTCAATTAACGTACATAAGAGTCACCTTATTGAAATAATAAGTGTGAAGATTTGTATTTCTAATAAGTTTCCCAGTGGTGGTGATGCTGCTGGTCTTCTCTACTTTGAGTAACACTGTACTCCAGGTAGTTTGCCCTTGTCTAGCCAATGCTATCCCGTCCGAGGTTTAAGCTCCATTTCTCTTAAATAAAAAGCTAAGGCTTCTCCATGAAGGGAAATTTGGCTACCAGATTGTTGGTGAATCCTAGGTTTGCAAGATATAAATCAGAAATTAAGGTCATTCTTGCCCTGACATTCCTCTTCTCAATACAGAAAAGCAATGCTATATATACACTTTGTAGTGTTAGTAAGGATGTATTATGGATACTGTCTTAGTTCATTCAGGCTGCCATTATAAAATACCATAGACTAGATGACTTAAACAACAGAAATTTATTTCTCACAATTCTGGAGGCTGGGAAGTCCAAGATCAAGGTATCAGCAGATCCTGTGTCTGATGAGGGGAAAACCCTTTTTCCGGTTTGCAC
This sequence comes from Arctocebus calabarensis, assembly GCA_963573935.1. Classification (NCBI taxonomy): domain Eukaryota; kingdom Metazoa; phylum Chordata; class Mammalia; order Primates; family Lorisidae; genus Arctocebus; species Arctocebus calabarensis. The sequence continues at coordinate 37,675 of CAUYON010105649.1, forward strand.
ATGTTCCCTGTGTCCTCCTCACATAGCATAGAGAGTGTTCATCTCTCTTATAAAGGCACAAACGCCATCATAAGGGCCCTACCGTTATGACCTAATTACTCTAGAAGGACCCACCTTCAAATGCCATCATATTGGGAATTGGAATTCAACACATGAATTTGGGGGGCTGGGAAGGAGGGGGACATTAACATTCAGTCAATTACAGACACCAAGCTTTCTGCTTCTATAGGACCAGTCACAGGGTCTAGTGTAGCAGAGAGAATGTCCTTCTAGAGATCAACAGATCCAAATTATACACGAAACGTAAAAAAACTTCCACAAATGTCAAATATCACTTCTAAATTAAGATACCATTTACATAAACACTTGAAGAGTTTTCTGCCACACAATAATGATTTGCCTTGTTAACTGACATATTATAACTTTGATTGACTCATTAACATTAGGAACTCCCTACCTGCTTCAAGCTTCTTAGGTTGCTATTATTTTATTTTAGATTAGAAAAGAATTATACTAATATACAACTCTTCATTATCAAGCAAGAAATGATCAAGAATCAGAAGAGCCATGGAGAAGAGGTCTAGTGTACTTTACAAATTTAATAAATTCCCAGCTGCATTGTATGACTACATTTCATACTATTCATTCAGCAGCTGAAAGTGTCACTATTGTTGTTACAGAATCCCTTCATAAAATGTGTCACAATTCCACAAATCTACCCATCTATCTATACCATGTATATCTTGCAAGCTTTTCTCAGGAACGTAGAAAACTTGACACCCATGTGATCACTTTCCGGGCAAGATACCACGTCAGAATCCTACCCCTTTATCAAAGTACTCTTAAATGACACACGTATCAATGAAATGTGAATCTTTCCCTAGCTGCTGCTAACATAAGACAGAATAGTTGAATACAAGATTCTAAGGCACCTTTGCATCCTACTGTCTAGCATCTCACTGGCAAAGTTGACTCAAAAAATATCAATGAATTGTGTATCAATATTTCTGTATTTAAAAGTTCCACTTTCTTTAGTCCTAATGATTCAGCTTACTTCTGAAGTGTACCAAGGAGTGTGGCTATTTTCTAAACTCTGCCCAAAGCACGGACAAAAGGTGGAAGTAAAGCACTGGCAATTAGAAAATTTTGCTTCCAGTGTTTATTGTCCTTTAAATTCAGAAAAGAACTCATTACATGCAAACCTTCTTATGGGATTCTGAAAGAATCTGCCAAGTAAATTTCTCCTACAATCATCCTGGGTAGAGAATGGTAGATGCTACAACAGCAAACCCAACTAACCCATGTCTTTCTTCTCTTCAAGAATGCTATTCAGGGCTCGGCGCCTATGGCTCAAGCAGCTAAGGCGCCAGACACATACACCTGAGCTGGCGGGTTGGAATCCAGCCTGGGCCTGCTAAACAACTGATGGCTGCAACAAAAAACGGCGAGGCATTGTGAGGGGTGCCTGTAATCCCAGCTACTTGGGAGGCGGAGGTAGGAGAATCGCTTGAGCCCAGGAGTTGGAGGTTGCTGCGAGCTGTGATGCCATGGCACTCTACCCAGGGTGACAGCTTGAGGCTCTGTCTCAAAAAAAAAAAAAAAGCTATTCGGCATCTAGAAAGAAACAAACATTTTTCTCAAAAACCAGAGGCAAGCAGGACTAGAGTACCTGGGAAGCCACTTGAAGAAACAAGCAAGATGAAGACTCCATTACTCTGGTTTCACCCCAAACACAAAAATATGCATAACCAAAGGTGAGATGCCTTAAGATTTCAGTATACATATTTGTGCTTGTGAATGATACCTATGGATTCTGCCATGAGCAAGTGGTAGATCTGGTGACAGAGATTCTCTACTTGACCTAACTACAGTCGAGCTCTTGACTACTCTGCTTCATGAGGCCTGACCTCTCTACCCTTGTAGAATTCAGTTTGAGCAAGAATCTGCTAAGTCAGTTGAGCAAAAATCCCTTACCCTTGGTATCTGATTATCCTCAATGTCTTATCATCTTTACCTGCTTTCAGCAAAAATTTTTGAGTGGGTCTAGCAAGAATCCCTTCATTCATGATGTTTTTCCTCTTAATATATTATGTTTAATCCACTGACCCCTCCGCCACATGCTGCTCCTTGGATACAAATACATCTCCTTCTTAGTGTCACAGCCAAGCCCAATCTCTCCACCTACTGCAAGACCAGCTAGCCATGGTCCCTAAAAAGTGGAGGCATGGCCCAGAGATAAGACCACAGTGGAGATGTTCAGGCCAGATTTATTGAAAGGGAATGGAGACCTGCCTGCACAGGGCAAGACAGTGTCTGTGCCCAGGGGCAGTTAGAGACCCTTTTTATATGGGGCCATCAGAGGTGGGCAAATTCCATAATTTGGCAGATGCCTTTGGTGGGTTAGGGTACTTTGATGTGAATTTCTTTGGAAGTGGGGCTAACTAAGTCCATTGTGTTGTTTTAGGAGAGGAAGAGGGGGAAAGGGCTCTTGTGTAGGGTCGCATTAGGCCCTACAACAGTCCTTATACCTGTCATAATAGCCTCCTCTTGAATAAAGTCTGTCATACTGTTCTTTAACAAGTGTCATCAAATAATTTTTTCTTTACCACTACACATTCCTTTTATACAGAGTCTAAATCTGTGCTTTTCAATCTGTTGCCACTTACCACATGTGGCTATTGAGCACTTAAAATGTGGCTAGTCTGCATTTAGATATGATAGACATGTCAAACTCATACCAAATTTCAAAGCCTTAATATCAGAAAAAGAATGTAAGATATATTGTTAGTAATTTTTATATTGACTACATGCTGAAATCTGTATCTTAGACATATTGTATTTTAATTATTTTACTACTGAAGCAATTCGACTTGTTTCTTTTTACTTTTTAATGGTCACTAGAGAATTTCAAGTAATACATGTGCCTCACATATTTTTTTGGACAGTGTAAATCTAGACAGAAGCTGGAGTAAGGAAGGGAAGAGAAAGGAGATTTTGGAGTTCTTTTAAAATCTGGGATAGGACCAGGGATTCTCATCGCTCAAGTGTCCCTGCCTGGTAGCGAGAAGGTGGACAACCTTCACAGTGACTCACTTTTTCAGAATGCTCCAAACCTGAGCAGCATTAGTTGAGGAGTGGAGCACACTGTCCCTCAGGAACATGTTTGGAAAACATCTGGGATGCCAACCAATGATTTGTCTTGCCAGCATTTATACTACAAAGATGCACCCACTCTGCTCCTACTCATCCCTCAAGATTTGGTTCAAGTACTGCATTAAGGCCTTCCTCAGCTCAAACATGTCTTAGATGTCTTCTGTATTCTCTGCTGCATCAGTTCACAGTTGAGCCAATTAATGAATGTATAACACCTGTGCCAGCCTCTCCCCTATATACCTTTTCTCAGTATCTCTCATAACTATTCTTTTTTTCAATAAATAGAGAAATATAATCTCAACTGAAATAAAAATACTGTATAAGGTCGGGCACTTTGGCTCACACCTGTAATCCTAGTACTCTGGGAGGCCAAGGCAGGTGGATTGCCTGAGCTCACAGGTTTGAGACTAGCCTAAGCCAGAGTTAGACCTTGTCTCTAAAAACTGCTAGGTGGTATGGTGGGCATCAGTAGTCCGAGGTACTCAGAAGGCTGAGACAAGAGAATCACCTAAGCCCAGGAGTTTGAGGTTGCTGTAAGCTATGACGCCCCGGCTCTCTACCGAGGGCATCAAAGTGAAACTCTATCTCAAAAAAAGAAAAAGAATGCTGTATAAACAATATAGCAAAAAAAAAAAAAAAATCACCTTTGTATGATATGACTCTGGAAAAACAAAGAATACTCTGATAACATAACTTCAAAGGAAGGGAACAAGATAGCGGAAGAAAGACTTTTTCTGTCATCTTTTGATTTGGAACCTCACGCCATACATTCTTTCAAAATCTTTTTAAGAAATTATCTTCACTTATATGCAGGAGGTCCCCAAAGTTGCCATACACAGGGAAAATTGGAAATAGTAGTTAAATGTACTTTTATTTAGAAAATATTCATTACAAAATTTTAAAAGATGTGGATCGGTGCCTGTGGCTCAATGGGCAAAGGCACCAGCCACGTACACCTGAGCTGGCGGGTTCGAATCCAGCCCGGGCCCACCAAACAACAATGACGGCTGCAACCAAAAAATGGCCGGGCGTTGTGGTGGGCGCCTGTAGTCTCTGCTACTTGGGAGGCGGAGGCAGGAGACTGGCTTGAGCCCAGAAATTGGAGGTTGCTGTGAGCTGTGATGGCACAGCATTCTATCCAGAGTGACAGCTTGAGGCTCTGTCTCAAAAAAAAAAAAAAAAAAAATATATATATATATATATATATATTTTAAAAGATGTGACCAATATGCAGAGAATATTTTGTGAATATTTTACAAAATTCTGTCTGAATATTTTTTTACAAAAGTAATTTTAGCTACAATTTCCCCTCATCCCTATGTATGGCTACTTTAGGGGCAACTTTGGGGACACTATGTAGAAAAAGGCTTTTAAAACGTGCATTCCATTGGAGATTTATAAAAAATATTTTCTTTTCTCAACCCCCTTAGATCAGCACTTGATTAACCTTTTCTGTAAAGGGTCAGATAGAAAAACAGGCTTTTTGGTTCTCTATGGCATCTACCCTCCTTGCACAGCTTGATAGTCACAGATACAGATAAGACATAAGGAATGGGTATGACTGTGTTCCAATAAAACTTTATTTAAAAACAGACAAGATCCATGGGGGGGAACTGTTTCAAATAGTCTAAATTAAATAATAATGTGTAATCACGATGCTCTTTGTTTTTCATAATTAAAAAGGTGTAAACAAACCTTCTTTTAACCCAAGTTAAGAGTTATGCTTAGGGTCCAGGAGCAATGGTTCATGTCGGTATCTTAGCACTTTAGTAGGCCAAGGTAGGAGATTCACTTGAGGCTGAATAAGAACAAGCCTGAATAAGAGCAAGACCCCATCTCTACAAAAAATATAAAAATTTTCTGAGCATTGGGATGTGTACCGGTAGTCCCAGGGACTTGGGAGGCTGAGACAGGAAGACCAATTGAGCTCAGCAGTTGGAGGCTACAGCAGTGAGCTATGATAATGCCACTGTACTCTAGCTGTCTTGAAAAGAAGGAAGGAAGGAAGGAAGGAAAGGAACGAAGGAAGAAAGGGAGGGAGGGAGAATGAATGAGGGAGGAAAGGAGGAAGGAAGGAAGGGCTTAGGAAGTTTAGGGGAAAAGGAAAGATAATGGGCAACAGAAGGAAAACATCTAGTTTGTGGGATAAAACTATACAGTTTGTAGTAGTCCCTCAGAGAAAAGCAAAGGTATTTCAAAAGCCATGGGGGGGAAAAAAAACTCTCATCCTATCAGAAACCTTTTTGGTAGGAATCAATGGTGGTAACAAAGAACTCACATTCTGGGTTGAAAACTACTTCCCAGTCTTCAGAAATGACCATTATAACAACTCTCGTGACCCTGGCCTGTGGCACATGACAAAAAGGTTTCTATAGTTCAAAGAATACCATAGACAGGGTAAGTTAACCTGGAAAAGTTTAGTTTCCTATAATACTGGCTCCACCCTCCAAGTTCAAGGCTTTTATTTCACTCTACAGAATATTGCCAGCAGATTTACTGAAAGCAAAATCACTCTCAGAGAAAACAAATCAAAGTAATGCATGTATTTTCAAAACACTTTCTTGCTAAAGAAAAAGGTGAAAGTTTAAAACATTCAAGCTTAAAAATAAATCCTGTAATGGAAACGTTATCAACTGGATTCTCCTGCATTTAGCTGGTGTTATTCTTCTCAAAGGAAATGTTACCAGACAAAGAGGGTCCAGCCAATAGGCAGAGATGGGGATAGGTCCACCAATCTTTATTATCAGAAGGCCAGCAATTCTGGAGAACAGTGAGAAGAGACTCTCCAAGACTGTTCTGTTCTTCCATTTTCAAAACTACAGTTTTATATATAAAACTTTAAAGTGAAACCATATTAACCCTTACCTTAAACAAAAATAATTAACCCATATGTTAAACAACAATAATTGGCATAACCCATTCATGACCTGTAATAAACAATAATCAGCATAACCCATGACCCCAAACAACATTCTAATTCAAAAAGTTAATCTCCTAATCTGTTGCCCTAAACTACTCAAGATACACACTTTTAGGCTAAAGCTGAATTTACAAAACAACAAAGATGGAGATGGGAGGTGAAAGTCAAGGTCACGTAGGACCTAAATTCAGCCCTAACCTGACTGACTGCAATCTTATTCTCACTACACATGCTCTCAGAAATGATGAAGCCAGGGGAAGGAAAGCGGACTCCCCCCAAGGAGAGGGGACACTGAATACAGTCGGGGGAACTTGCCACCATCTTTTAGTGATATTCACAGACATGACTCTTAAAGATCAAAAGTTGCTCGGGATGGGGGTCAGGACATACTACCCCAAAATATGGCACCTTGGCATATCAAATATTTTTAACTGAAAATTTTTGAGAAAACCTCAGAAGCAGAAAGTTCTCTCTAACCTTCCCCTGAAGCAGGACATAAGACTGGAGCCTTCTCTCTAATTGAGGAAAGGAGCATAAAAAACCCTCAGCTTTAACTGTTTCTTTGGGTCTTCACTTCCTTTATGAAGGCGCCTGTCTCTGTGAAACTCACATTAAATAAGTTGTATACTTTTCTCTTATTAATGTCTTTTGTTATAGAGACCTCAGCCATAAACCTAAGATAAGTAAAGAAAACAATGTTTTTCTTTCCCAAGTATCTGTGTATCTCACCTGATTTTATGCCGCATCTTTGAGTTACAGAACCTCAGCTTTAGGGGAAATGGTGGTGAGGGCCATGTCTCCCATTGCCTTAACAGAGTAGTGATGTGCAGGTAAATAGTACTTCTTACTTCTATAAAACAAAAGTGTTAGGTAAGAAATACAGCAGCAAAATCACAATTAAGAATAGAAGGGATTCATCCTTTTTTTCTTCGCCTGTTGGCCCCATCCTTAGTTGTCACTTAACTATCAGCCTACACTTTTACTTCATTGAAGCTTGTAGGCTGATACCAAGCAGATGACGACAACACTGAAACAGGGTACCACCCACCCAACTGTCCTTGGCAGTCTTTGCCCTCTGTGAAATCTGAGCGAGTCACTAATACATACTTTGCTCAAGAGGCTTTCCTTGACTCCCCAGTTTGTCGTAATACCCTATGCTACTCTCTCCCACAAGTCCTGTCCTGGTTCTTTGACATTCACATGGCCTCCTGAACATATCACAATTCTAATTAAATACTTACTTTTGTATAGATTTGTTTAAAGCCTGCCTTCCCCCAAAAGAAAGTTAAGAGCAGAAAGGTAGGTTGTTCCCCACTGCACCCTAGCCCCCGACATCATGCCTGGCTCAAGAAACTGTGTAACTTTCTAGGGGCTCATATCCCACAGATGTCCCAGCGCCTGTATTCTAAGCAGCCATGCCAGTAGCTGTTCTGTGCTTCCCAACATTCCAAGTTCAAGGGGAGCCTCCAAAAGGGAAAAAATCTCTTATAGCATCACCCCAGTGGTTATTATTTCTTAAGTGCCTTTCCGTCTGGTCTTGCTTACATGCATCATTAGCCAACAGCAAAAGCACTCCATTATAGTGGACTTTAGAAATAGCAATCATTAAAATTGAAAACTTCCATTCAAGCCAGACTACCCTTTTGTGATGTTAAAGTGTCCCCTCCAGTGCTTCCAACCATCTCTGTGAGGCCTATTCCAGCTTCTAACCTACCTTGTGGGCTTTTGATTTGGAGTCTCTTGTGATCTTCAAGCTGTAATTTTCACAAGTGGATCCCTAAAGCGCTTTAATATTTTTGTTTACCAGAATTATTCATTTCATTTGTGTTTGGCAGATGAATTTTCTGTAGCATCTTATAGGATAATGCTGTAACACTTTACAGCATTAAAAATAAATAAATAAAAAGTGGCCAAAAACCACCACCAAAAAAACTTAACAGGCCAGATAAAATATTTAAATTAACATTAGAAAGGATAAATACCCAAATTCATCTCAAGCCCAACCAACAGGAAAAATTAGAAAGCATACTAGATAAGACCAGGCACAGTGGCTCATGCCTGTAATATCCTAGCACTCTGGGAGGCGGAGGCAGGTGGACTGCTTGAGCTCACAGGGTTCGAGAGCAGCCTGAGCCAGAGTGAGACCTCTCTTAAAAAAAAAAAAAAAAAAAAGTCGGGTGTTGTGGTCATCCTGGCAGGCACCTGTAGTCCCAGCTACTTGGGAGGTTGAGGCAAGAGTATCTCTTGAGCCCTAGAGTTTGAGGTTGCTATGAGCTGTGATGTCATGGCACTCTACTGAGGGTAACAAAATGAGACTCTGTCTCAAAAGAAAGCATACTAAAGGCTCGGCGCCTGTGGCTCAACGGGCTAAGGCACCAGCCACGTACACCTGACCTGGCGGGTTCGAATCCAGCTTGGGCCTGCCAAACAACAATGACGGCTGCAACCAAAAAATGGCCGGGCGTTGTGGCGGGCGCCTGTGGTCCCAGCTACTTGGGAGGCAGAGGCAGGAGACTCGCTCGAGTCCAGGAATTGGAGGTTGGCATCACAGCTCACAGCACTCTATCCAGGGTGACAGCTTGAGGCTCTGTCTCAAAAAAAGGAAAAAAAAAAGAAAAGAAAAGAAAGCATACTAAATAAGAATGTTGGATAATAGGGTACAGAGCAGCATCCTGTTTTGATTTAAAAATCTGATTATTTTGTTTACTATGAATTTTATTATTTTTTATTTTTTCAAAAATTGCATCAAAATATTATCGATCTTTCCATAGAATTACCACACAACACAATATTCCACTCCTAGATATATATCCCAAAATATTAAAAAGATGTATCCCCAAATTATTAGCATGTGAATGTTATTCATAATAGCCAAAGGGTAGAAATAAATTGTGGTATACCCATACAATGACATTTTATTCAGCCATAAGAAGGAATGAAAGTTCAGATGCATGCTATAATGTGGATGAACCTTGGCAATTTCATGCTAAATGAAGGAGACCAGACACAAAAGCACCTATTATATGATGCCCCTTATATTAAATATCCAGAATAGACAAAGCCACAGAAATGAAAAGGAAAATTGGTGGTTTCCATTGGATGGGAGGAGGGGGAGATGGGGAGTGACTGCTAATGCATACAGTGGTTTATTTTGGAGTGATGAAAATGTTCTGGAAAACAATAAAGGTGGTAGTTATACAACATCAACGAAAGCAACTCAATTCTCTACTTTAAAATGGCTAGTTCTATGTTATGTAGATTTCACCTCAATTAAAAAATACATATATGAGCTGGGCACAGTGGCTCACGCCTGTGATCCCAGCACTTGGGAGGCTGAGGGGGGTGGATTCCTGGGCTCACCAATTCTAGACCAGCCTGAGCCAGAGGGAAACCCAGTCGCTAAAAAATAGCGGGGCGTTGTGGCAAACCCCCACAGTCCCAACTACTCGGGAGGCTAAGACAGGAGAATAGCTTAAGCCCAAGAGTTTGAGGTTGTTGTGGAGCTATGACACCATGGCACTCTACTGAGAGTGACATAATGAGACTCCATCTCAAAAACAAACAAAAAAATACAAGTTTAATATCCCTAATCTCAAAATCCAAAATCCAAAATGCTCTAAAATCTGAAACTTTTTGAGCACCTACATGAGGCCACAAGTGGAAAATTATACATCTGACCTCACATGAGCGGTCACAGTCAAAACTTAGTTTCGTACACAAAATTACTTAAAATATTATATAAAATTACCATCAGCCTAGTGTATAAAGGGTTAAATGAAATAGAAACCGATTTTGTGTTTAGACTTGGGTTCTGTTCCCAGTATACAATGTTGGGGGGCCTAACATATCCATACATAAACCCTTTCCCCTTCTCCTCCTCTTTTCCTCCTAAGACAAAGACACAAAAGATCTGGGTAGCCCCACCTCCCGAAGTTGGTGCGAAGGACCCTAACTTTCCAGGCAAGCTGTAGAATTTGCCCACACCCCTTGGCTCCATATAAAAGGGATCTCTAACTGCCCCTGGGAGCAGATGCCACCTTTGCACTACCCAGGGATTACCCTCCCCTTTCAATAAACCTGGCCTGAACATCTCTGGCATCAGCCCTTAGGCCTTTCATACCTCATTATGAATATGCAAGTATTCTAACCTCCCCCCAAACACTTCTAGCTCTAAAGATTTCAGATAAAGGATATTCAACCAGTATTACTGATCTTGATTCCTGAGTTTTGGGGACCCCTCTTAAATTTTGTGCCTGAAGCTACAGCCTTTCTTGCGACCCAGTCTTAGACTTGTTAAAGTTTAGTTTTAAATGAAAATAAACAGGGCAAGAAATTGAAGTAATCTAGGGCCACACAGAAATCTGTGGTTGAGTTCCAAGTAACAAAATGACTAATGTTTGACATAAAGTCAGTTACATCACGCGCCGGGCTATTCTGTCCATATGACAGACCCATACACCCAGATTGTTGCTCATCATCCTGAAACACCAGACGAGACACAAACACACTTTCTCCCCAGTATGCTTGCTTAAAAACGTTTAATCAACTACAGAAATTTCTAAGTATCAAAGGCACCGTCTGGAGGGAAAAGAAAACAATCCCTTTGGTGCTGGTTCATGAAAACATATATTAGATTAACTTTGAGGCTTTATAGCCCATGTTTGGTGGAGAACAGAATGATGCTATGAATGTGGTGATTTCTTCAGATAGTTCCTTCATATTGAGTTCAATTACTTCAGATGCTTAAAAAAAAAAAAAGAATATAAGCATAAGCAACATCAGAAACTGAAAATACAAGTCTTTAAAATATCTCCAGCTATGGGCAGCACTTGTGGCCCAAAATATCTCCAGCTAACCCTTGCCCCATTTTTGGTTTGCTCCTAAAGATCTCTGTTTGACACAAATGAACATGAATGTTCCACCTCTTTGTAGAATAAGAGCACACACACTAGAGCAATTAACTCTGCTGTCTGCTAAAGAACAGCCTGTCCAAATGAAGGCCTGCCATAACCCCTAGGGCAATCCCAGGCAATATCTGTCTCTAAGCACAAATTTAATAAAGCCATCCAGGCTGCTATCCTCTCTGATAAGAGCTACACACAGGGAAAATAAGGTGCCCCTGGACTCCAAGCCTGTCTCTTCTATCCTTTAAAAAAAAAAAGTACTATTTTATTTTATACAAATCCAAAGGAAGCTGCTTTTCTCTGAGTGACCTACACCAGGGGTCAGCAACCTTTTTGTAAATAAAGTTTTATCGGCACACAACCATGTCCATCTCTCTAGGTATTGCCTATGGCTGCTTTCCTGCTAAGCCAGCAGAGATGAATGGTTGCCACAGAGACTGTGTGGTTGCACTCTAAAATATTTACCATATGGCCTTATGGTCTTACAGAAAAAGTCTGTCAGCCCCTGACCTAGACCATTAGAACTCTGACCACAAACAACAGCCTCCAGGTATAGTCATACTTATGACTGTCCTGCTAACTGTGCCAGTCAAATAACAATGTCTGAGGGAGCAGGATCCTCTGAGACAATTCCTGTGATCACCCCCTCTACACCAAGCCAACAGCTGATCTATCAAACAAACGTTACCGAAAGATTCCACCTTACCCTTGCTGGCAGTCCATATTCTTCCAACTCTCGTATTAGTTTATCTCCAAATCTGCTATACGTTGCTCGGACAAGCTGTCATCACTCGAATCACTGTATCTATCACTAGATTAAAAGAGGAACTAATTTAGCAAGGTATAAAAATAAACCCTGGACAATGATTCAATTTGCAATCCCAAGCACATTCTGTATTAACCCCCACTTGGAGAAAATACTAAGGAATATTCTTTTCGAACCTTCTTGTCACTATAGGAAGACGTTAGCCCAAAAACACACAGCAGCTTCCTCCTTTGGTCAGAGACACTAGGCACTTGCTTTTATCAGTAATTGGAAGTTACTTATTCAGAAAAATTGAAAAATCACTTCAAGGTAGGTTGAAATTTATAATCTTCTGAAGACTACGATCATTTCTATACTTCAACAAAAGCCTGAAAAGCAGATTTCTATCCTGCACCCTTCCCTATTGTATCCCCTAACAGAGCTGTTATACTGACAAAATGATTTCAAATGAAAGCCTTAGTTGCTGGACCTGTTTATTTTCTGTCATCTGCTCTTGTCGTAGTAGTGCCTAAATCTCTGTCTATCCTTTGGTCCAACTCTTGGTTCTTAAGTGTAATTACAGCATAAAGTATTGCTTGGGTCTTCAGTTTTTTCATTTGTTACCCTTTTGATGACAACTGTTAACTTTTAGCAATGAAGGGGTTCAGCACACACTACCCCAAAATATGGAACCTTGGCACATCAAATATTTGAAGCTGAAGGGATGTAAAAGACGGTGTGTTCAGGAAGATCACCTTCCCCTGCCCTTCCCACACTTAAGTCATAAAACCCAGGAAGGATTTTCTGACCTTCCCTGAAGTAGGACATTAAGAGTCTCAGGTGAGAGATGTTCTCCCTAAACCTGGAGGAAAGGAGCAGTCTTATCTCAGAAGACACAGGGACACAGAGACAGGAATCTGGACAAATGAAACAATCTGAGTTTCCCCCAGTTGATGAGCATTAGATCATACTCTTTTGGTCCTGTCATATGTCTCCATGACTCTCCAGGATTCATCACATCTGCTATAGAAACACTAGGGTTTCCTGTTTCTTCATTCCTCACTTACACTCCTGCGTCAAACACCACTTGTGTTAAATAAATATGTATGCTTTTCTCAGGTTAATCTGTCTTTTGTTATAGGGACCTCAGCCATCAATCTAAGATGATCATTAAATAAATATGTATACTTTTCTCGGGTTAATCTGTCTTTTGTTATAGGGACCTCAGCCATCAATCTAAGATGATTAGTGCAAATGCTATTTTTCCTCCCCTGCATCAACACGAAATGCCTACAGCACAGTGAGCACAGCTGCATATCCCTGGGTGCATAGTCAAACACTAGCTTTTCTTTTCAGCCTACACATAGATCTCTGCTGGCCTCTATGTTTGTCATAGCAGTTTCTTATTATGGAGGAACTGGTCGTTTACAGTCAGCAAATTCCATAAAGGGCTTGAACTTAGTGCTCATGAAGGTTCAGACATGCACACTGGTTTAAGACCCAGAAAATACCAGCAGTGAACATAAAAAATGTTAATGTACTCTTTAAACTTGCCTTGAAATCCTATCTGCTTCAAATCTATTTACTATGATTTATAGGTCAGCAGCATAAAACTGTTTCATTCCAAGGAACATTGTCATAGGTCCAAGGGTTTGAGAAATAATTTGCAAAATTATGCAATTCTCCAAATTAGAAATACATGAGGATTCTCTGATTACCCTGAGTCCCGTATAATATTCAAAACAGGACTGATCATTGACATACATGTCACCATGTTAAGTTCCCTTAGAAACTACACCTTCTCCAATGAGAGAACTCTGCCATTGAACTTTTGCACTCTAAGCCAGGGGCTCTGTTTGGTGTTCCTCTTGCTCAGTTCCAAATAAATCAGCACACTGATCAACTCCACTAGAGCTCTACTGACCTACGGAGATGATATTGCCAGGAAGTGTCTCATGCCTGACTCATCCCTAACTTTGGCCAAGCATTTCCTTACTTGTAGCAATAAAAGTTTTAATTCCTTAACAGGTAAAATGCCTTTGTTTTTTGTTTTTTGGTTTAAAAGAGGAAGAGAACAATTACAGAAACCCTATGGTAGGAAACAGGCGAGTATAGAATGATTTTACTCTAAACATACTGAGTAAATTTTGGGATATAAGCCAAATCAGGAATGACAATCTATTTTCTGATTTGCATGCTCATTCTCCCCTTGACTTTCGGACACAATAGTGAAGGCAGGGGGAGGATATGAAGAGGAGATATGTTAAGTAAACATACAAAACAACATATCCTTAAAACCAATCAGGTAAAAGATCCCTCCTAGTTACACTTTAGTTGAGGAAAAATCACTTTTCTGTTACATAGGAATAACTGAAGAATATTTTTTTAAAACTCCCTACTCACATGTAGAATACTCCCTGGTTTATGCAACATTTCAGGTCATGGAATTACGAAAGTAAATTTGAAAGTTGCACTTGACTCTCTGAGAAGAAATGAAGGTAAAGGACATTCAAGTGACATACCCAGCACACAATTCAGGTTGAGGCCAGAATCCCCATCATACTAACACAGGCCACAGGTTGTAGCTTAAGCTGCAATTCAGTAGGGCAGCAAGATCCAATAGGACATGTCCCCTAACACAAGTTGACAGGCCAAAGGGCCAAAGGAACTACATTTCCTTGGGTATTAGATTTTATACCCACTTCATCCCCCAACATTCAGCCTGGGGAACAATAGGGTCAACTCTTATCTTCTCCCTCACACTTCTGGTTATACTATAGAGGATGCCCAAAACATGTATACAACATTTTCAGAAAGAAAAAAACTGTATTAAAATTGTTATACTCAATCTATACCAACAGCAAAAGATGAATACAAGTCACAGTGAGCACCTCCTATAATTGCAGAAGCCAAATGTGAACTAAGTATTACAAATTTAATACAGTATTTTTTCTTTCTTAAAACCTGTATACAGGCTCAGCACCTGTAGCTCAAGTAGCTAAGGTGCCAGCCACGTACACCAGAGCTGACAGGTTCGAATCCAGCCCAGACCTGCCAAAAAACAATGACAACTACAACAACAACAACAACAACAACAACAACAAAAACCTGTATACATTTGGCTTGGCGCCTATAACTCAAGTGCCTAAGGCGCCAGCCACATACACCTGAGCTAGGGGGTTGGAATCCAGCCCGGGTCTGCCAAACAATGACAACTGCAACAAAAAAATAGCCAGGCATTGTGGTGGGCGCCTGTAGTCCCAACTACTTGAGAGGCTGAGGCAAGAGAATCGCTTAAGCCCAAGAGTTTGAGGTTAGTGTGAACTGTGACGCCACAGCACTCTACCCAGGGCAAAAGCTTGAAGCTCTGTCTCAAAACAAACAAACAAACAAACCCACCTGTATACATTTTTTTGTACCCTCTGTATTTATTAGCTGTGTACTTTTGGACAGGTCACTTGTCTCCTAAGAGTCTAGAAAAAGTGGCAATAATAAATATACTACCAACAAACTCACCAAAATGTTATGAGGGCCAAAATAAAATGTCTAAACTTGCTGTGAGATAAAGCAAAAATGTAAGTTGCTGCTATTTACGGAAATTACATATTCATAACATGGTATCTCCCAAAAAGTCATGGAAACATAAAGAATCAATGAAAACTGCTAAGTGCATGATTTTCAGAAATTGTTTCCTAAACCAATTGTAATTTCCTACCCACATTAATCAGTGGACTTGTGTGGGTCTGTTTCTAACCTAATGACTCTCATTTCCTATCTGGTGGTTGTCCACCGCAAACTCTGCCAACACATCAAAATGGCACAGGCTGAGTCTAACAAAATGAGGCTCCGTTTGAGTTTATTCATGTCCAAGGTTAATGACTAGGTTCAGTAATTGTCTTTCATATGTGTTCAGAGACCAGGGTAGGACAATAAAATACACCATGACACTCAAGAATAGAATTGTCAAAATAGGCATCACTGCTGAACTTGCTAGTTTTAGGACATTCATCTGCCGGCAAAAACAATCTCTAGAAATAAAATGGAGTTGAGATGGCAGAACAACAGTGGCTCTTACACATGCAATAACATGTGAACACCTCTCTGTGCTGCTTATGAATTAGATACTCATTTCTATTTCACACAAACAAAAGAAACCATGAGTAAACTTAAATGGGTATATTTTCATTTAATTTAAGACATGTCAGCTCTCTCTTAAGACGAAACAGTCTTTTTTAGTAATCTTTTCCATAGACACATGCAAACATGCAGGCACACAATTTCTCACTTAAAAGAATTATCAGGCATTAGGGTTTTGCAAATTAAATTTTATGACGTGCCACAAAATACAGACTCATTCATGTGTGTCCTGTTACATTTGAGGATGGGAAGCTTTTAAAACTGCACTGCCCTGTATGGTAGCCACAAGTAATGGTGGCTATATAAATTTCAATCAATTAAAATCAATAAAAATGTAAAATTCCATTGCTTCCTTGCACCAACCACATTTCAAGTGCTCAGTAGCCACGTGTGATTAGTGACTGCCATATTTGATAATGCAGATTATAGAACATTTCCATCAGTGCAGAAAGTTCTATAAGATAGTGATGAGTTTAAAACAAATGAATAATGATTTAAATTAAACAAACTACAGTCACCATACAATGGTCCTCATTTCCTAAGACGGTTTTTATTAAAGGTCTGGCTACCTACCATTAATTAAAATCACAGCAAATATCTCTTATGCATGCATGTGCCCCCCCCCCAAACAGGGAAACTCTCTTTTAAAAAGAAGTATCTTATGATACCACTTCCTACAGGACAAAATTAAAATCACCATCAGCAACACATGGGAATCACTATCATTATGACAACAGTTCAACTTTGAAGACATGACCGCCATGGACTACATGTGTTTCTTGAAAAACAAAAGGCTTCTCATAGTAATGTTTGTCAAAGACTTCTGGATCCCAATGAATTCCAAATTTTTTTTAAAAAAAAAGTTTTCAGGCGATGCCTGTGGCTCAGTGAGTAGGACGCCGGCCCCATATGCTAGAGGTGGCAGGTTCAAACCCAGCCCTGGCCAAAAACTGCAAAAAAAAAAAGTTTTCTAAGGCGTTAGGGAAAAAATACAGTAACACCCCATCCATCCACCTTGTAACCTACCCCAAGGCAGCTGTTAAACCATTTCTTGTCCATTAATAGAAAGAGGTGACTTGGGATTTTAAAATATGTGCAAAGACACAGGATTCCCAGCCTGCATGAATGCCTACCATATCAAAATCCATTTCATGTGAAAAAGAGTGTTTTCGAAACAGGTTGCCATGCACACAGTTTTTCTCAAAGCATTGTTATGGCTATACTTACTTCCTTTGTAAAGAGCCCCTGGAAGCCATAAAATATAAGAGCAATGAAACAAAAACTTAGTTTTCTTTGAATGAGTTTTACATTTCATAGTAAACAGTAGAATATAACTCAGGCAGGGTGTTGAAAGCACAGGAGTCTGACTTAGTAGTAACTCGATTCCTGGCTGGCCCCACACTATCAACTCTGTAGTGAACTACGCTCAGTAAAGAACGCCTTTTACCCAACATTTAATCTGTAAGGGAAGGTGTACTCAAATATGGTTTATCAACAATAATTTTCCATTAAAACATCTCAAAGTACAGCTGATGAAGTCAAACAATCGCAGGGGGAAACTACTTCAAAAACTGTTTGAGGGCGGCTCCTGTGGCTCAGCGAGTAGGGCGCCGGCCCCATATACCGAAGGTGGCGGGTTCAAGTCCGGCCTCGGCCGAACTGCAAAAACAAAAAAAATAGCCGGGCGCTGTGGCGGGCGCCTGTAGTCCCAGCTACTAGGGAGGCTGAGGCAAGAGAATCACTTAAGCCCAAGAGCTAGAGGTTGCTGTGAGCAGTGTGACGCCATGGCACTCTACCCAGGGCGATAAAGTGAGACTCTGTCTCTACAAAAAATAAAAAATAAAAAATAAAAATTTAAAAAAAAAAAAAACTGTTTGAAAGAAATTTTCAAGAAAGCAAAACAATCTTTTTTTGATGTCAGTTCATTTTTGCTTTTAGTGTAACAAAGGAGGGGAAGTGGTATTTTAATAGCAATTTGAAATGTGCAAAGCACCATCACAACTATTCCTCATAGGAGCACTAAGGAGGAGGACAGGAAGTTTAGGCGTGGTTACATGGATACCCAGTGAAAGACCTGGAGATCAAACCCATGACATCTGTTATACTCGTCCATATTGCTCCCACAGAAATAAAATATTTGCACCATATATTGCTAGAACGGCCCCTAGCAACATCAACTGTGCACCCCAAAAGTCAAGAAGCAAGGAGATTCTAAGTTTGAAACAGTGCTGGAAACTAAATGTTGATTCGTGCAGGAAAAAATAGTACTTTACTCTCCAAGTCCAAGAGAAAGCAGAGCCACCTACTGGGGGATAAGTGGGGCCCCGGGGAGAAATGCACCCTCTGGAGTCAATGGAGAAATTGCTCTCACCTGCCCTGCCCAGGAATTAGCATCCTAACACGATATAGACTCCTATTTCCCTCTCGCTAAGCAGTTCAAGGAAGAGGTAAAATGGCATGGTGTGTTAGGACATGGACAGCAAGCTGTTCCATGTAGATCTGAGTGCATCTTAGCCTCTAAGTCAAGGGAAGCCATTCAGCATTTTTAAGCTCCAAAATAATGCAGGGAGATCATTCTAACAGCAAGAGATGGAGTACAGGGAGGAAAGCTGGAGGCAGGGAACAGGTAGTAGGCTTTGCAGTAGGCAAGAGATGGACGAGACCCGAACTAAGGTAAAATTAACAATAGCACCATCCTCATAATTCCCATCTATGTTCTTCCAACAGACCAGGCACTGTAGCAAGTGCCTTACATTTAGTGTGCAACTTAACCTCCATCTCTGCCATGTCAAGTGGGGACTATTACTGGCCTCCTTTTAAAAAGAAACGGATAGATGGGTGCCTATAGTCCCAGCTACTGGGGAGGCGGAGGCAAGAGAATCGCCTAAGCCCAGGAGTTGGAGGTTGCTGTGAGCTGTGTGACGCCACGGCACTCTACCGAGGGCGATAAAGTGAGACTGTCTCTACAAAAAAAAAAGAAAGAGGTTACAGCCAGCTGGGAAATAAAAGAGCAGGTTGGAACTCAGCTGACTTGGCTAGAGTCCTGACTCTCTGCTCTGCAACCCAGCTGAATTCCCTTGCAGCTTGGCAGCAAACAGAGGAAAGACAGGGTGGATTCCAAGATTCCAACAACAGCAATCCTCAGGACCTGCAGACTATGAGTGTGTGTGCATGGGGAGGGGGGAGATCTGAGCTTCCCCAAGGAAGTATAGCTAGGGGCACCCTTTGGGTGTGACCATAGGAGAGAGAACAAGCTCTAATGCCATCAGCATTTCTACCACTCCTGAGACCGAGTGCTTGCAAGTCTGTGTCCTTCCCAAGATGAGTGTGTGCATGTGTCTGCACCTGAAGACCCCTAGCAGAAAGTCTATGGATGGGGGGAGAGAGGCCATATGGGATATGTTTGGGGAGTTTTGTAGGAAGTAGTCCCAAAACTTTTATCACAATCTCAGAAGGTCATGAATCATCGAATCATCTCCCAAAATTTAGAGAGCCCTTATATTCCCTGACTAGTTCCCCAGGACAGAGGATATGTTCCTACTCAACTAGCACTTGTTCATCTAACACCCAGCACAGTGGCAGGGACAGAATAAGCTATAATCCAAGTGGTGTGCTCAGTGAATGCTGGAGGATGCAGCCTTTCAATATTAGGAACACCGTGCAACTTGAAAAACTGCATATGGGGCAGCGCCTGTGGCTCAGCGAGTAGGGCGCTGGCCCCATATACGGAGGCTGACAGGTTCAAGTGTAGCCCCAGCCAAACAGCAACAACAACAAAAAATAGCCAGGTGTTGTGGCAGGCACCTATGATCCCATCTACTTAGGAGGCTGAGGCAATCGCCTAAGCCCAGGACCTGGAGGTTGCTATGAGCTGTGATGCCACGGCACTCTACTGAGGGCAATAGAGTAAGACTCTGTCTCTAAAAAAAAAAAAAACTTGCAATTACAAGCACCTTCATATATTCTATTTAGTATAAGTCTCCCAGAATTATTTCTTACAATTACATGAAGCAGTCCCATTACATTACATTATATGGGAAGACCACGCAAATTTGTGATAACTTTTCACACGAGACAAATTTTGTTTAGATACCAGAGGAAAGAGATTAGAAAAGATTTATTATATAACAATTTATTTAATAAACCATAATTTCCCAATGGATTTATTTATTCTAAAACTGGTTTATTAGAGTGCAGCACCTGTAGCTCAGTGGTTACAGCATCAGCCACATACACTAAGATGGGCAGGTTCAAACCCAGCCTGGGCCAGCTAAACAACAATGACCACTGCAACAAAAAAATAGCCGGGCATGTTAGCGAGTGCCTGTAGTTCCTGCCACTTGGGAGACTGACGCAAGAGAATAATTTAAGCCCCCAAGAGTTGGAGGTTACTGTGAGCTGTAACACCACAGCGACATACTGAGATTCTCTCTCAAAAAAAAAAAAAGTTTATTAGTTAGATTTGTGCAAAGGAGTTAACACAGTAGGCCTGCGGCTGCTTTCTTTAAAAAGGTCTATTTGCAGGATTTATCCTTGGCTGGTTGTGTGGGAATATGGCTTTTGGAATGTGCTCTAAACAATGTTTATAATTGTTAACTTATAAAGTTATTTCACTGGGCCTAGGCTGTTTAAACAAACAATGTGATTTATGGAGAATACCTATTTTCCTTCTGGAATTTTGGTAGTTGCTAGGCAGAACAGCCCCCAAGAAAATCCCTAAACTCTGAGTCTCAAACTAGCTTTTGGGCAGAAAGATGCAACACATTTTGTTGCATGTTGGCTTCAGTAAGGAGAGTGACACCTGTGTGACTTACCACAGTAAGGAAAAGGCAGAGGAAACCTGGCAAATGAATATCTCCAGACTCCACTTACATGTTTGCTCTTGCTGACCCTGCTTACTGGGTCACTGTAACAAACACTGGCTGAGTACAACTATATTCTGACCACTTCCAGCAAATCACCAACTGTGTGAGTTGTGTTGGAGGGATGCCCTGAACAAGACTTAGTTGGATTTTGCATGTATTTTTTAAATACTGCCCTGAAACTATTATGTCCTTGAACAGACCACTAAAGTCCCAAACCAGGTTGAAGTGGTCTTCCTAAGTGCTGCCACTCTGTAGATAACAAAGTAGCTGAGAATATATAGCTCAATGGCTCTAAATCCCAAAATAATATCCTTATTGCAACTTCCCAGGCACTGAATGATAAATGTTCTCCACTAGGCAGAATGCAGAGGCTACAGCGCAGATACGCTTGCACAAAGCCAAGGATATTTACACTCCATGCATGTGCCATACAGTTGAATATCATCAGAGCCAATTTCTGGGAAAGGAAGTCATTATTCTAGTGTTCATATACCTTGTCACATTTGTTCAGAGTTGATTACAAGCAGTAATCGTGTTTGACAGAAATACAGCCCTAACACAGCTCACATTAGAGCCTGGCATCAAAGTGGTCATTTGCTTTTCAAAGCTCACTAATCCCATGGAGCTGGGTACAGAGGAGTTGATATGCAAGGCTCCTCTAGAATTCTGGTGTCTGTCATTGGATAAATTCACAGTTACCATATTTAGTTGGAAAACCCCCTGCAGTGTGTGTTAAGATTAGACTAGACCGGCTCAGTGCCTGTGGCTCAGGCGCCGGCCATGTAAACATGAGCTGGCAGGTTCGAATTCAGCCTGGGCCCGCCAAACAACAATGACGGCTGCAACCCAAACAAAAAAAATGGCCGGGCGTTGTGGCGGGCGCCTATAGTCCCAGCTACTTGGGAGGCAGAGGCAGGAGACTCGCTTGAGCCCAGGAATTGGAGGTTGCTGAGAGCTGTAATGCCACGACACTCTACCCAGGGCGACAGCTTGAGGCTCTGTCTCAAAAAAAAAAAAAAGATTAGACTAGACTACATCCATCTTACCCTGCAACCTGCATTTACTGCTTCAATGGTAATAAACAAACATGTGTAAGAAGGAGACAGGGA